>WMED01001007.1:0-29906 GCA_019650415.1 Pipa parva
TACAGCGCTGCATAAATTTGTGGCGCTTTATAAATAAAATTATACATACATACATACACATTGGGAGAGTTGGAAGGAAACCCACGGGTGACTTTCCATTAGCTGAAAAAGCATATTTGCACAAAAAACATTTAAAATATATATATATATATATATATATATATATATATACATATACATATATACAGTATATATTCAATTCCACTCTGGACTTCATCTGCATGGAGTTTGTATGTTCTCCCTGTACTTGTGTGGGTTTCCTCCCACAATCCAAAATCTGTATCTGTGATTAAATATGGAAACTAGATAGTAAGTTCCTTGGGGCAGGGACTGAAGTGAATGACGAACATCTGTAAAGCGTTGCGTAATATAGTAGTGCTATATAAAAATGGATAAATACAGACTACAAAAAAAAAAATATATGCAAGATATAATTGTATTTGTGGGCAAATCCCCAAATTGTTTTGAAATGCAGATTATTAAGAAGTATTTAAGAAGAGTTTCCATAGCATAATGTGTCACCCTAGACTGCAGAGGAGAAACTGCTCAAAAAAGCAAATTAAAATCCTGCGACTAATATGTCATTTTAGGTTGGAAATACAAATGTGACATCGCTTTACTCTGAGATGCAAACAAGATCTTTCCCTGATACGGTAGCAATTTATCATAATGGCCCATAAACTCCTTCTTATTAAACATGAAGCTAGTTGAATTATTGCTGATCTAAATAAGGTTTGTATTCCACTGGGAAACTGGAATGTAAAGGTTCTCTGTACTTTCTTTTGACATGTAAAACGTTATTCACATGTTAATTGCTCTGTCGCTCAACCCCTAAAACTGACCTATTTTGAAAGTGAGTTCAAAGTAATGAATGAAAAATCAGTGTGCCATGTTTAATTTGTAATGAGGTCCAAGTCCTGCACTACTGCTTGAACACTGGGAAGCCTACTTCAAAATTTACTTACATTTTAGTACATTAGTAATGACCATCCTTGTTACTTACTCCAGATTGCAAATACGTGCGATTGTGAATACAATGATAGGTCTAAAGGCGGGCAGGATTCCTGAACCCAGGATTTCCAGTCATCACAATCAGATAAAAAAGAAATACAATAGTTAAAGTGGAGAGAAAAGGGGGTGGAAAGATGCATTCTCTAATTTATTAAGTTGGCCTTGGTGTATTTCTGTGTTAGTTTGATAGGAAAAAGCTGTAAGAAGCTCCTAGAATTTAATTGACTCTTCATCCACCTTCACCTTGCAGTACAAAGTACCATTTGACATTGAGATTTCTGGTATAAATAAATAACATAAAACAATAAAAAAAGATCAGGCCTTTAGCCTCCTAGATGACAATTTTTACTGCATACGTAGGTACGACTGTTATGACAGTCCAAATAGTAAATTTGTAGGTATTTCTTCACACAATGAACAGTTAGATAAAGTGATGACAGAGAAGATGTGACTCAGATTATAGTGAGGTGAATTTGGCAGGTAATTTCACTTCTTGGAGTAGACTGACAGCCCAATAAAGATCTAGTGGTTTATTCATCAAAGTCCGAACTGTTGCATAAATGTCCGTATTCACGTTTATTTGCGACTTCTCCAACTCCGCTTATTCAACAATCTCTGTGATGTGATGAATTTGCGACCAGTTCTGATGCTTACTCCAGTCTCGGACTTATGAAGCTCTTTGCATCAATGCATGTGCATGTACAGGTAATTAGGCTATTCAGCATGCGACAGAGTCTGTCGAAGGGGTGGATCCTGCAGTGCGTACTGCTCCAAATTCACCTGTTTGCCTTCACCACAAAAGAGTTGCGAATTGAGGGGTTTGATGGCAGGGATCCATTGTTGCATAAGGCGACTATTTATTCAAAAGTAACAATGGCGACAATGACTAAATTATTCTACTATTAAACATGAACTAGGCACAAAATGACATATAAAAATACATATTTTTCCCTTATATACAGCCAGTGGGATATGATGAGACTGGCGTCACAGCCCTTCAGTGGAGAAATTCTCCTCACTCCGCATATCTTCTAATTCTACTATTGTGTGACTGATTATGACGCACAATGCATGTGACGGCGTCTGTCGCTCTGCACACAGACATCAGCGAGCGCATAAAAGGGATTCCAGTCTCGGCGAGACTGAAAAAGTCGCCTAGCCGAGACTAGAATCCCTTTAAAGCGTTCGCTGATGTCCGCGTGCAGGACATCAGCGAGCGCATAACAGTCAGTGTAAAATGAGGCGAAGGATCCACACTTCACTTCGCACTTTGGTGAATTCCCCCCTAAAACATCATAAAGTGACCACAGTGCAATATCCTTGTGCAGTGTACAGGTAGTGATACATACTGTATAATAATTAGATATACATCATAGTAATACCTCAATTATCTCCCCAATGGAATCTCACAGAATATCACTTTTGTATACAATACAGGTTCCAGTGGCACTATCTGTAAAATAGAACACATCATAAAAAACATTCATATACATTAAAATATAAAAGTAATTTAAAAAGCAGCAAAGCAGCACTTACTATTACAAAACACCACTGATCTATACAACATTTAGAGAAAGCACTGTAAACTGAATTCTTCATTCAAACCCCTAGGAGCCTTAGTCTGTAGCTGCCAAATCCAGAAACTCTCCCTCTGCAGGAGTTTCTTCTTTAAATCTTCCTCAGGGTCAACAACCACCCAACAACCGCTCCAAGATTTCTCATTTCAATTGGGAGGGACTGTGTTTGGCCTAACAAAAATGTTTTGCTAAAGTAATTTTCTTAGGTAAAGACTTATTCGGGAGTTTTAACACGTTCAGCCATTTATCCACATCAAAATTACATATACAGTAGCACTCTTGTGCTCATTTAGTCTAATTTTTACTGGTCTGGATGACAGACCCACTTATGTCAATCCACATGGACACTTGATGCTATAAATGACCTCCACAGAATCCCAAGTATACGAGCCATTAATCTGAAATTGTGTACCTTTAAGGGGTTGCAAAACTTCACACTCTTTAATAGCCCCCGAACAATGCTGGCATCTAGAACAGGGAAAAGTCCCCTGCTTGAACCCTTTGAGCGAGGACGGGACTACTTTAGTGGATATATTCTTATTGATTACTTTATCACCAACACTAACCCCGCACTTAAGAGCAAATACAGGGAGTAGATAAACATTTACCATATACAGGGTCCTTCTGTAAAATTACCTGATTGTGTAAAATAATTTTGTGCAAAGCCACTGATTTTTGATTAGAGCTAGAAACAAACGGCATTCAATTATTCCTATCCCAGGGCCGACTATATAATAAATCAAGCTAGGGAGCTTGTTTACTACCTCAAGTGTTTGAGCTAGCAGTTATAAGACATAACCTTTTGCATAAAAGTAACCCATAATCCTCTCTGCTTCATTGGTAAATTCATAGATGTGGAGGAGATTCTATTTGCCTGGATTAATTGGCTCTTAGGAAGCCCTTTCAATAAACCTCCAGGATGGCATCTGTCAGTTAGTACATAATTATTACCGTGGGCTGGGATAATAAATGATCTACCCATCCATTCCATCATTAAGTCCAAAAAATGCAGTTTATGAGTATGGTAATCAAGTGTAAACTTAATCGTCAAATGACTTCACCATATCCAATAGTTGAGTTTCAGTACCAACCCACACAAAAAAGGTATCATCAATGTAGCAGTAACAGTTGTGAATATGACTGAAACAAAACAAAGCCTGATTAAAAATATGTTCACTTTCATAATAATGCATAAAGATGTTAGCATATACGGAAGCCACGTTAGCCCCCATTGTACAACCCTGTAGCTGTTGGTAATAATGGACCTCAAATTTATAATAGTTGCAAGGGAGGACAAATTCCAACAACTGACAAATAAACTTAATCTCATATGTTTTCAATTCGGTTTTAGATAAAACCTAGTGCATTCAATACCTTGTTGGTGTGGAATTAATGTATATAAATCTTTTAACATCAAGGAAGCATCAACCTGAAGGACAATATTCGGCAGTATATTCAAAAATTGGGGTGAAAAAGTAAAAAAATATGGCCGTGTTGATACCTGGCAGGAGGCAAGAATACCTTCTCGCAGAACCCCCCCCCCAAAAAAAAAAAAAACTCGACCGAGGGACAAAAGATATTAACATCTTCATCTGCCATTTTTAATCTATCAGGTATTGAATTAACTGATGATATCATGTATGTGCTGAGGTAAGGGGTTAGGTTTTATAATTTATAACTGTATTGTCAGGATCTGAGTTCACTTTTCATGTTGAATTTTTTGAATATATTCAGCAATTGAAATTGAGAATGCACTTTAACAATGGGAGTAGTGGTGCTAATAGAATTAAGGAAGAGATGGTTACATCAAGTAATATTAAAGGGGGAAATTGACCCTATCTCATAATTAAATAAAAAATTGGGTAAAAAAAAGTAACTTCATTTCTTTGATAAATAACAGATGAGAGTATGGTATCCATAGTGCATTATGCCAACTTAAGGATAGAAGGGATATTATTGTCCAAAAGGAGGACGGATAGTGGTTTTTAATAAAATGGATTACACTTAGGCATATAGACAACTTTGTAACCCTTTAAATGATCAAGAACTTATGTATGGACCCCACAGCATCCATAAAGGAGGATATCTCTAGATATCTGGATCATTCAGTCTTAAATGGTAATTATCAATGAGGAATTGGCAGTACAATTACAATGTGAACATCATTGGGTACCTGTCATTTATTTCTTCCCTAAGGTGCACAAAGAACATGTTCGCCCACCTTGTTGGTCAATCGTTTCAACAAAGGTCATCATTGTTTCAAGCCTTGGCCATTTATGTAGATTTAATCTTACAGCCCTTTGTGGCTTCTTTATATACATACATTAGTCACACTACAGGCAGCATAAAAATACAGGACGTCTTTGACACTGTAAAACCCCCACTTTAACACAGGCAAAATTTAGAAAAGTCGAAAACAATTTTTTCAAGTTTTTCACCCGAATTTTCAGCTGTTTTTCCCACAAAAACAGCCTAAAAATGGGCAAAAAACTGGTGAAAAGGGGGGCAAAAAGGTCAAAAGTTGTTTTCGACCTTTTTGCCCATTTTTACAGCAAAGAAACGGCCAATTTTTGCCAAGAAAACAGGCAAAAATTGGAGGTGAAAAAGTCAAAAACATTAATTTTCGACCTTTTCACAGTGTAAAATGGCCACTTTAGCCACAAAAAAGTAAAAAAAAAAAAAGCATGGTTTTTGACTTTTGTAAATTTCGCCACCTTAGGGACTCAAAAAACCAGGCATCTTTTTATATGATCATCAACAGTAGAGGCTTATTCATGAAAGTGTGAATTCAGCAGTAGAAGTGCATTTGTGTCACCTTGGGTTGCTGTGCTCAAACAGTCACATATATTCCACTGTTTATTTACAAAGCTACAGATTCCTTTACTGAATATGCTAAAGCTTTCAGATGCAGCTTCTTGATTAGTTCAATGCTGTCCATGGAATGGGCACGTAGCCATGCATAGTGATTCGTACTCCACCAGACAAGTGTAGTAATATCATTATCAAAATGACCCACTAATTGTATAAAGTGAATTTTACATCCCTTTCTATGTCACCATATCCCTAGTTCATTTTGGAACTTAGATTCAGTCTTTATTGTAACTTTTGAATGAATGTATTACACCAAACAGGAGTCCTGCCATCAACCCCTTACTACTTTACCACTTTTATCTGGTGAAGTCAAACAGGTGAATCTGACACAGATTTACTACTTTGATGCAGTCCGAAGCTTGCTGATAGCCCAATTACCTTGGGTTGGTGTGAAGAGCTCTGCAAGTCTGTCTTAAGCTCCAAAATTGGATGCAAATTTGCAACATTGCAAGGATTTGGATAAGTGGCGAATGAATGTGAATTCGGAACATTTCATGATTGTTCCGACATTCATGAATAAGCCCTTCTAGTTTATTCAGGTTGGAAATATACTAAATTTGTATGCCGTTTCCTGACAGCTAGAGAAATCTACACTTGGTACTGCTGGTGCAACACATGCCCAACTATCCACTTGGAGTCATTTGGTCCCCTTTTTTGCTTTTCTATCTCTACCAGTAACACCAGATTCATTCTGTTATTTACATTAGATTTTATTTTCATGACATGTTTCACTAACGCATAAGGTTATCACCATCTGAAATCTTTAACCTTAAGAAATATAAATGTTAATAGTTTATAGGATCGACAAAATCTGAGTTTGGAAATATAAAAAAAAAAAAAATGAAACAAAAAAAAAACAACCGTAATAAAATCTGTGATAAGGCCAAAGGAAAATCCATTCTATTCTTAGAGAGGTTAATAGGTGATCAGCAGTGCGAAAAAATTGAACCTGATGGAGATAAGCTTTAATAAAACAGCGTAGATAAATATAATAATTCAGTTAACCAAGTAAAACCTTAATAAAGCTAATGGAAAATAAAGGCTAAGATTCCCAATACAAAAGAACATGCAAGAATATAAGCAATAAGAGTCGGCACAAGTGATACAAGTATTAAATTCAGTGTTCACTTCACTGAGCTGCAAAAACACAAACGAAAGACAAACAGTTGACAGAATGCAAGACAGTCCATTTCAATAGAAGCAAATGTCTTCCCAGCTAAAGGGTAAACCACGTGAATGGCTAATTTCTGGAGAATACAACATATTTTTGACACCATTGAGGGGGGAATTGACGATAGTGCGAAGTGAGGTGCGGAGTCCTCGCCTCACTTCGCACTGACTGATATGCGCACGCTGATGTCCTGCATGTGGACATCAGCAAGCGCTTTAAAGGGATTCCAGTCTCAGCGAGACCAAAAGAGTTGCCTCGCCTCCCCCTGAGTTCTTATCTGTTACATCCTTGCAAAGATTGTAAATTTGCATTGCTACATTTGCAGAGACGTATAAGCTAAAATATCCATTGCTCCTTATGTGTGTGAAGTATACAGATTATGTGGCTTATTCATAAAAGTCTGAACAGTTATGTACATGTCCCCATTTGCATCTATTTGTCACTTCTCCAACTCCATTTGTCAGACTCTGCACTGTTGCCAATTTATGTCCAATTCGGCATCTTACAGTGTTTTTCACATTACTTTACCTGTGTGACTTCAACCTATTCCCTAAGCATGGAGTGTATTCAAGTGATGAAATGGGCAAAGCATTCTGCTCTGAATTTGCCAGTATGACTTCGTCAGATAAAAGTGGAGAAGTAGGGGGTTGATTGCAGGGGTGGCGCCAGGTGACTGTTCACTCAAAAGACAAAGATGTGACCAAGTGACAACATAAACTAGGAATATAATGACATAGAAAGGGATGAAATGTTTACTTGGGTTCACATCTATTATGGTCGAACAGGTTTTTCGACTAGTAAATGCAGGAGAAACAGCCTATATTTAAAAATATTAATATCCTGTTTACTAAACTGTTCAGGAACCATTTTGTCTCCCATTATTCCCTATGGAGTTGGTCCTCTCATTTAGCCTAAGTCCAAAATATTTTCCCATTGAAAAGAGACATTGATATCAATCTGTAATGGAAGGAACCCTCATAGAAAAGCATTGCACAGCATGGCCCCTGTTAACAATTTATTTCAATGGAGAAATATTTGTATAATTTCTTTTGTAAATCAGGGAAATTGAAAAGTACATGGAAGCAAAAATTGACAGGGAAATGGGGTAAAATCAATCGATATGATTGGAAAGGTCATTGTAAATATGCCCCTTATAGTGAAATTGTAAATATGACTGAATTCCCATCTCTTTGTGTCTGTGTTTGAAGTTATTCACTTCTTTAACTAGGGAATACAACGCTTAGAGAACAGGGAGTAATGTAGTAGCAGCTCCGTCGGATTGAAGCAACATGAAGTGACTCCAAACCACTTCTATTGTCAAATTCGTACTTTTAAGAATAAGCCCCCCTATCGGCTGGAGTTAACTTTCTTAAATGATGTAATTCATTATTTGCATTAAGGTCTACATTCTAGTTCCACCCTTCACTCAAACAGATTTCTAGGGATATCTGCAAGTCTGCATTGTCTCCTATTTCAGAACTTTCTCTAGCCCTTGTGTAGGAGGAGCACAGTAGTCTGGACAGACATTTGGCTATCTCTTGATTATGATTATTAATATAGTGCAATATATACACTGTGTGTAGAAAACATTAAGAGGACTAATTGTCTTGCCCTCCCATTCAACCTCATAAATGGCTTGATTTATCATGTTTTTGATTTAACAAATCGTGACAGTTTTTTTTATCAATTATTTTATCACTTGATCTCTTTTAACCACTTCCAATGTTCCACTAAGTGTGTTTTTGGGAGGCTGACCATTCAGGGAACACTGCTGGAGACACCGCAGAGTCTGGGAACTCTGTATTCTTTAGCCTTATGATTTCTATATTTCTCAAAACAACAAGAAAGGGAGTGGGGTCAGTTGTTGCTTTAAATACCTCTATCACTTTATTGTACGCACATCTGAGAAAGGGTTTTGTCACCCGAAACATGTCATGGCACTTCAATAAATTGTAGCATCGCTACTTCACTTTTCAGTAGCAACCTTGTACCCTTTTTTGTTCTATTGAGTTTATTTACATGACGGGCAGGCCACGTGGGCCTTTGGTTGTTTCCCACAGCATATTTTTAGTGTTGTTTGCTTTATTTTTCATTTCTAATTTCCACTATACCTAAATGTAATAAGGGGCATGTCTGACCTGAAATTATCTGGTCTGTCTAATTAAATAAAATAGCAGACATCTCCAAGGCTTAGTACACCTATTCTACAGAACACATTGTTAATGATTATGTTCTCTGTGTGTGGCATTTTGACTCTGTGATAATGTTATTTATTACTACTAATAATTAATTAATTTCTTTTGTTAGCTACAGGATATCCCAAGCACGTCTTCTGCATTTGATGTACATTTTACTTATATTTATCATTGATTATCTTTAAGATGTCTCACTTATTGTTTAACAAAACTGTTTTAAATAAATGATTTATTCTTATATAAGTAGTGATGAGATGGTAGCTTAGTCTATACTGTATCTTAGCTTGCCATATAGACCAGTGTAGCAGAAACAGGATGGGCAATCACTCAACTAATAAGCAGGGGAAAAAAAGTTTATATATCATTTTATTAGGCTCAGACAAACCCATGTTAAATATCTGCATTCAACTATGCTCCAACAGCACACCCCTGTAAAACTTGTAAAACTTAATTGCTAGTTTATTGTATGGCATGTTTTTCAATATAATCAAGGTCCCACTAATGTATATATCTGCAGAAAAAGTGTAACATAAAAATGGGGATATCATTTGTAGAAATAAAAGTCAATCATATAAAGCTAAGACTATTAATAGATATATTGTCTAACACAATGAAACAAACTGCTCCTAGTATTTATGGTAAGGGGGAGGGGGGGGGGGGGGGGGGGGAGGTTGAGAGAGTTTCTTAAATTACAGTAGATTTTTAAACATTCCACCAGCAACATTAAACTTGCTCCAAAAGCATCAATAGAGGGAGCTCCTATCAAGTATATAATTGGAAGAGAGGAACGGAACAGCAGGGAAAAAGTATAAAGACATGGCTGATCTAAGGAAAGAGTTGAGAGCTGATACTCAGATGTAAATACAGTACGTATGATAATGCTAACATGAAGATGAACGTAGGAAAGTAAAGATGAAATTAAGAATTCCTTTTATTTAAACGTATTCCTATCAAGGCATAAAACCATAGTGCAATAGAGCTTCCTAAATGGTAGGCTTTAAAAAGCGTAGACCATCTTATAATCATTCATTCATTTTTTGGTATTTATTGATTCAAACCTACCCATTGAACCCTTGTTCAGAAATTATCCTGCAAAAGCTCTTTTCAGTCCAGTGGCTCTTTACATTTTTACTCAGAAATGAAATGTTCCCAAGTCAACTCATTTAAAAAACAAAAAATCAGAATACTTACTAGTAAACAAACAAGCAAGTACATTTTATATTAGATTTTTGTTTAAATATTACAGCTATAATTAAATGTTTCAGAGACCACATAACCAAAAGAACAACATGTAAACAAGCACTCTTTTATTATTTTTTTAATCCTTGTCTTAATTAGTCGTGTTTGGACCATTTTTTTGTATATGGCCAATTTGATTTAAAGAGCAGTTGATCCTGTGCTATTAGGAGCATGGTTCAGCATCATGGTTCTAAGGGATGACTTTTCTATTGAGCATTTAGTTTGTGATAATATTTGATAATTTTTAGCAATTGAAATCTTGTTTTATAGAGATATTTTTTCAGCACATGTTTTAAATCAGGAGTAAGAGTTTTGCCACTCTATATTAATTTTTATTTATAAAAAAAAAATTACCCTTGCTCATGATCCTGTTCTGAAATATAATAATTTGCCCAAATTCTGTCGTTTCTTTATGTCATTACTTTATTTTGCATAATAGTAATAGAAACAGAAAATATATGTCAGGAGACAATAGAACTATCTAAGCTATTTTTTTGTGCATTTCCTCTTGTAATGTTACATAAGATGTATTGTCATATTAAATGCCAATTACAAAACAATTTATTATTGAAACAGTCCCTAATGTAAACTGACAGAGATAAATAAAGAGAATTGAAGACAGTTGATTCTGTAGCGTTTTAAACTCTTTCTATATAGGACAGCATTAAGAGCATTAATCAGTTTTTAATGTGTTGTTATGGCAACTTAATTTAACAGAACAATTTGCTAATTTTTTTTCCCCAGATAATTATACCTATATAATTTTTTTTTTACATATTTAAGTTAAAGGAAATTTTAAAGCAATACAGGCATAATTGATAGAATAAAGCACAAGTTGGATAAGTAAAATTAAACATCAAATTGTTGTGTTGTTCTTTTTTAGAAATTATGGTGTTTTACTAGTAGCATATTTGCACCATGACCGATAAACATATCTAACAAACTGACATAAAGAGAATACAGGGTAGAATTTTATAGCAATCCAAATAACAGAAAATAGGAAATATATTTTGCATTAAATATTTGCAGAGTGTTATATTGGCTCCCATACAATAAACCATTGATTAAGTCAGTGGGTAATTGCGAGTTTGAAATTTTTAAGAAAAGTCTGGATTTAAATTGAAATCCCATCTTTTAGGAAATCTTTGCATTTCTTTTTAGGGAAATGTATCAATTTCCGTCTTTATGACGGGCAAGCTGAAAGAGTATGACCCATATTCATAAATAAGTATAAAAATAAAATGAAAATAATTTAGGAGAAGCAAATAAGCGGAACAGAAAGAATAAAAGAGAGATAAGGATAAAATGAATGGAGAAAAGAAAAAGAATTTGAAGGAGAGAGAGAGAGGAGAGAGAGAGAGAGAGACAGGTATGATTCCCACCTGATTTATCTTTCCTGCTAGTGGCAAGATGATAAATACATATCATACCAAGCGGGGGGGAAAGTATATAAAATAAGAAAAAGAAATCATGAGGTAGGTGCAGTCTGTGAGCAGAGAGACGCTGTGTAAGATTCATAGCTACTTCCAACACGAGAGAAATATGTTGATTCAGAGAATCGTTTATCTTGGATATATTTTTGCAGATTTGACTTCCAAAACTTGAATGCATTTGTTGCTAAATAGGAACGTTGTCCCCGAAGAGAACTTTTTCTTGTGCGCGTATCCGCTGTGCTATAAAACTGTGACAACGCCATCTGTTATGGAAGCACAAGGAGGGGAGTGCGGGGCGACCAAGTCACGTGGAAGACAAGATGGAAAAAATAGTTTTGGCAGATGGCAAGAGATGCAGATCTAGAGATATTTCAGTGGCAGACAGAAAGTGAATAATATTGAGATTTTTGGAAAAGGGAATGCATTAAATGATTGTTATACTGTACGTCATCCTTACATGCTAAAAGGATATTCCATTTATTTTCATTTATTCAGTATCTTGCTTAGTAGAAATATTTGTGAAATTTTCTCCTCTTCTTAAAATCTAACAAAGTCATGATTGATCTATAAATAGTGAATCTTGTGTAAGGCTTCATGAGTAAAGGAATTGGCCTACAGATGGATTAGAATTGTGAGTTTTTCTTGGGTGTTGGTGGTAGTAGGAAGTTTGAAAAATGATAAAATGGAATAAAAGGATTTTCCAGAGTATTTAGAGTGAAATTTATTAAAACTCAATCCCCTGTAGATTTCGGCTGTTTGATTGGTAAAAATCGATTGATATTTTTCGATCGATTTTTACTGATTGAAACTTTTTGATCGGATTTTTCAATGGAAAGGTAGCCATGCTACTAATGTAAAGTATGGCTACCTTTCCATTGAAAAATATGATTGGAAAATTCGATCGAAAAGTTTCAATCGGTAAAAATCAATTGAAAAATATCAATCGATTTTTACTGAACAAACAGCCGAAATCTTCCGCGGATAAACTCAAAAAGGCTGAAATCAGCCTTTTCAAGTTTAATAAATTTTGCCTATTAGAGTTATATTATTCTGAAAGTGCTGTAAAATTTTAGGTATGAATGGAATCTTTAAAAAATATTCATAATCACTAATGCATTTATTCTACAGCTATATCCTTAGTCTCCTACAATCAGGCAGTATAGAGGGGTCATCAAAGTCCCTATACATTTGACCTATATATATTCTTTATTTGCAGTTTTTTTAATTATTTATTCAGTAGTGCCAATAATAATGCACATTATATCACAACCTTACATTGTACTCCTAAAACACTTGAGGCATATTTACTAAAAGTTGAAATTTTAGTTTTCATCTTAATTTTATTTTACAGTTTACACAAGATCAACAATTAAAAAGTCTTAGAAACAAAGTAGTCAGTTTTTAAGCATTTGCTGCTTTTTACACATTTGTAAAAATTCAAAGCAATTGTGATATCACCTTCCAACAGTCTTAAATAGTTTGTGCTAGGTCCGGAGAAGTGAACAGTTTTAGAAAGTCAGCTGTGGCTTTGGTGAATATCACTTTGCAGAAAACTACAAAATTTGAAAATTTCAACAGAAAATAATACATTATTGAACATTTGCTTTGAAAAGGAGGTGAATAGGAGAATTGGACAAAATGGTCAAAATCTGCAAAGGATTAAAGATCAATACATTTTGATCCTTAGTAATTATGCCAAAAATGAATGAATTGTCTGCGGACTAACGCAAATAGCACATATTTTAGTGAAAGCACACACAGGATTATCTGTAATTAGCTTTTAATCTTCTCCTCCCAACACCTAACTGGGATAAAAAACTGGGGTGTGTTCTTGGCCCTGTGAAGTCATAGAATTCACCATTGAGGGAAGTGAGTTCGAATCCTTCAGCTCACTTCTCACATGGTGAAATAATTCATTATTGATAAATATTGATTAGTAAACAAAGGTCACACTGTTTCTCTGTTAGGGTCACCTTCCACTACAGATTGATATCTATATTGACATTCTTTTTTGAATGGGACATCTTTTTCTACTGTGACTAAGTGACAGGACCAACTCCATAGGGAATAATGGGTTTATGCCAGTCTCAGGCAGGCAAACACTTTTGGGAAAGAAAATTGTCATTGAACAGCTTAGTATATAAGAGAAAACAGCGGCGTCATAAAAAAGAGGCCGTTTCTTCATCTTTTGCATTAAGTAGACAAAAAAATGTTTGCCTTTAGTAAATATCCCCCATATGTGTGGAGGGGAAATGAAATAAGGGGATTATTCACTAAGATGCGAATTCGATTGTCAAATTCGCAAACAGCGGATTCCCATAGTAAATCCGCTACAATTTCCCCATTGTAAAGTCACGACAATTTTTTAATGTTAAGGTTGTGACAATTTTCCCGATAATAAAGTTGCGACTGCGACAATTTTCTCATTATAAAGACGCCACTGTGACAGTAGCAGCCTCTTGCGACTGTCTTTATCTGGCGAATTCTCACCTATACGCAATAATTCGAACTTTAGTGAATAACCTCCCAAGTCACAGATCCACACTGTTTCAGGTACATTTACTTATTTTTCTTAAAAATCCGATCCATGAAAGTTAATTCACATATTTTGTTATGTGTTTTGGCTTCCAGCATTCATATATACATTACTAACCAATACATGTCTCAACAGCTTCAAATATTTACCTAAAACACTGACTATTCCAAAAGCTATAACTGCCTGCCTCACACAGTGAAGGAAAATAATGTTATTTGTCCATTTTTTATTTTGACTTTCAGATGCAGAACATCACAATATTTCGGTCATGTCGTTTATGCTCTTTTTTTCTTTTTTCTTATTTTAGCCTCAGGTCTCTCAGTCAGAGCCTTCATATATATATGGATAGTGATACTTGGTATTCCTGTGTGTAAAGAACTGATTGTATCCTGTAGGTTTGATTTTTGCCTTTTAGATCATTTTTCTCCAAAACCTCAGAATGAAATAGAAGATATTTTTCCATTCTATAAAGTAGCTGTAACATTTGGCATTGGTGCTGTTTATTTCCATTGTATCTATTGCTACCCCGACATCTCCATGTAAGTTACATCTCAAGATCACTGTGGAACTTCATATGCCCTTATTCCACATCTGTAAATCTCATTTATATCCAACATTTCAGTTTTGCATGGTTTTAGTGAAATATAGCTGCAGAAACCAAAGACCTTTATGTATCTACAAGACTGGCTCAACTATTATCTTTATCCTTCTAAATGTATAATCCTGAATCTTCTGCTCAATTAACTACAGAGGAAGAGATCCTCATTGACCCCATTAATATTTCTAAATAATAATTCAAACCAGTATAACAAAGAAATATTTCATATGTTTAATTCAGGCTTCTGATTCTCTGTGGCATTCATAAAAGATGTATCAAGTCCTCACCTTTTTTACAATTTCTTTATGACCTCTCTGCAGCTAATTAAGTAGGTGAAGGGCTAATGCAGTAGGGCTAAGAAGTACCCCACCTTGGACTCAAGGACTTTTTGATGTTAGACACTGCCTACCCATGTGTCATATGAAATAGGGCCCTTTTGCAGTTGGTCAACCTTTTTTGGCCTGGGGGCCATATAAAATTGCGACATGTGTATCATGGGCCACTACAAAGTCGCAACTTTTAAAATTGTGACTGCAACAAATTTTAAAGTAACAGCAGTGACAATATTCCATAGTAAAGTCAGGACTGCGACAATATTCTCATTATAAAGACACAACTGCGACAGTAGCAGTCTATTGCGACTGTCTTTAGCTGGCAAATTCACACTTATACGCAACATTTTGGATTTCAGAATTTGGGCCGCGGGCCAGATAGAACCACGTCGCGGGCTGGATAGAACCACGTCGCAGGCCACCTATGGCCATGGGCCGAAGGTTGGGCATCACTGGTCTAGATGAATCCGTGAGCACCCTTAGGCACTGATGGTTTTGCCAGTTTAGATGGTATAATAAGATATAGTAGTGCCAGGTTAGATGCTCTAATAGGCTGCAGGAGAGATGCACAAAAGTTTTATCAAGTTTGAGTGGCAGACCAAAATTCTGAGGAGGAGTCCGAAAGGGTGGTCTACGATGTTTATGAGCTAAGAACACAAGATTGTATAGCAAACCTTGAATGAGATCCCTGTCATAAGCTATGTATTCACAGCTTGCACTTTTGTGGGGGAGCTATATCTCATTGCTATGCAAAAAGAAGAGACCCCTGCCTCTTATAGTCACTGCAGCAAGTCAGTTTCAAGCACCTTATGTGTTTAACTTCCTGTGAGTGGCAGTCCTATAGTTCCTGCTTCAAATGCTCCTGTGAGTTGCAGTTCTGAAGTTCCTTCTTCACATATTCCTGTGAGTTGCAGTTTCAAAGTTTCTGTTTAACAGGCTCCTGTGAGTTTCAGTCCAATAGTTCCTGCCTCAAGCTCCTGTGAGTTATTGCAGTTATGATTTACGTGTTCCTGTGACTTTAATGCTACTGTGAGTTGTAGCTCTGTTGATCCTGAAACCAGCTAACTTGTGAAGTTCAGTTTAGTTGCTCCTGCAATCCTGCACTGAGTTTCTACCACCAGTAGGGGATTAACTTTGGGGCTGCATCCTGGGAGTTTCCTTACACCCCCTTGCAAAGGTTAAGGGTGAAGACTTGGAACCACTAAGACTCTGCACTTTGGGATTAACCAGACCTAACCCCTCTGTGCCACTAGGATCCACACCTGGTTGATGTAGATTTGTCATTCTTTACTGATACCTGTGAATGTGAGGAGCATGACGAAAGGATGTAGTAGTGGGCAGTTATTGCTTAGATCAGGGGTAGGCAAACTGCGGCTCCCGAGCCACATGCAGCTCTTCAGCTGCCTTGTTGTGGCTCTGAGCTCATCTCACTTACACCACCCATGACCTCCAACACTTCTTCTGATAGGATGTTGGCAGGTCATGTGATTGGAAGTGTGAGCTTCTCCCCCTTTGTGGCTCTGTAAAAAAAAATTCTCCAGTGTAGGAGGAAGCGAAATGGCTCCCTCCTGTGCAAAGTTTGCTGACCACTGGCTTAGGTAATAATGGGGATGTTAATGTAACTATGTATAAATGAATCTCTGCCTTGGGTGTTGTAATTGTGCTCTTAATAAAGATATGTAGTTTTCATAAAATAAAATATTTAAAAGTACAGTGTTTTCATACAACGACTTGTAGAAGAGAAGGTGAGTAAATCTGCCTAAAAGAGGCTTAGAATTAATTGAAGGAATCAGCGATAGTATTTTGAGTGGCAATTAACAGCACCTTCCTTTAGAAACCAATGTTGTAATAGCAGAGTAGAGGGGGAGAGAACAGGAGATATGGATGAACTGGTTCAATGAGGGAAGGTAGAATGATTAGAAAAAAAAAATGTTAGATAAGCTACTAAAAACTTTCTATGAGATGGTAATAAGTCATGCACCTGCTAAAGGTGATGCAGACAAGCACATTTTGTTCCCTTCTGTACACTTCTGGTCTAATTCCGGTACTGAACCTGAAAATGGGCACTTAAATCACAATCTAGCAGGAATCTGATTGGAGGAACTTTAATGTCAGTCATCCTCTTAGCCCCACACAACACGACTCGGGAAAGAAAATTTGGGCTGACATGGAAAATGACAGTGAGAAACTCTATATAAAGGTAATTTTTCTAAAAAATACATGTATATTTTAAAAAATGCTTATTTCATTTAGTAGAACCTAATTTATTATTCGAGTCTTGAGATGACAGGTGCACTTTAAGGTAGGCGCAGGCTAGAACTAGCCACTATTAGCCCCCAGATAATGTCTTCTATATAATACAGTAAATGATAGCACTGTTCATAGCCCTTTATTTAAAAAAGCACAGGTACAAAGAGGGAAATGTATAAAAGTAATTTTGACCTATTTCTCTGCTATTTTTCTGTTTGCTGAACTGTACAAATTTATAAAAGGACCAATAAAAAAACTGCCAATTTTTAAAAAGATCGATATCGAAAAATATCACTCAGTTTGAAATCAGCACACCTTGCACTGTTTTTAGTGTGGTGTCCCTATTATTTCATACTGATATCAATATCGACAGTATTTTTCAACAAGAAAAAATCTAATCTATTAGATTTTTCCCAGGCTAATTTAAATTTGACACTTTTCATCAAAAAACAAAATTTGATAGAATTACCTTATTAATTGTCAAAAACAGCAATATCTGGTGATATTTTACCATCTTAACCAAGTTAGGGTTGTCCACCTTTGAATTAATTTTTAGTACATTGCTTATAACTTTTTGTTCTTTTTTATATTTTTGTTTATATTTAAATAGTCTACTATTAGCTGTTGGTCTTTGTTTTTTGTATTTTAGCTATATTTCACTTTGTTTTGCATCATTGTTTTTGGTTTCTTTGGTTTGGTTGATTTTCTTACAATATTGCTATATAAAAAGTCCAAGTCCTTTACTTGAAGGGAGAAGAAACCTCTACCAAAATTTGATCTATTATATTATATTTAGTTAAGCATTTTATTACCATGGTATAGTTCACCTAGAGCAGTGAATGCTTACAGGTTGCTAGGGGTTACTAGACTTCTAGAAAGACTGCACTTGTTGACAAATTTCCTTGATTGTGATTATGGGCGCTTTAAACTGTACTATGCATTTGCTTCTTTGGTCAGTGACAGTCATGGAATCTTCATAAAGATATGAGAAGGTATGGCCCATCATTTATACTTCACAAAACCTTTATAAATTCTAATTTGGCTGACTGAAGTTATTAAGTCTCTATCAATCAAACTGGTATGTCAGAATATTCTCTTGTGAAGAAAAGTCCCTTGATTGCACATCACACAATTGTGTTTGGTGACCTATTCCCACTCTGTGAGCATACTGTCACAAAAACCTGTTATTTGACATAAATTGCACAGGCTCATCTGGTTCAGGAAGTTCAGGAAGTTTATTAGAAAAATGTGAAGGGGAACTAATCTATTGAAAGAAACCTGTATTTTCTAATCTTTCAAACCTACCGTAGTTTTCAAGGAAACTGACTTACTAGTTGCAGTTACAAAACATTTTCAGATATTGATGAATTCCGGCATACATTGAATTATATTAACAAATTATACAAGGAAGGCTCTCAACACTTTGAACACCAGATGTTATATGATAAAAAAATAAAAATCTACGTAGGAAGTCTGAGTAGCATTTTAATAAATGAAACACATGGGAGTTTGTTCTGCCTGGGATTGAATCCAGTATCTGCTGCCTGCTACACTGTTGTCTTATCTCTCTATTATAGACTATAGAAGACTACAGATTATGTAGCTGAACTTGTGTAACAAGAGGCCTAAACTATTCCAGCATATTTACCCCACAGAAAGCCTGAGTTCAACCACAGCATCTTTAAGCTACAAGAACAAAGCTACAGAAAACATACTGTCTGAAGGTAGCTCTAATGACTCTGTTTTTACTGGAAGGCCAACAGAGAATGAGTGATACTTGTATGTCTAATCATAGTTCATACTACTTGCTATGACACTGGTCCCATGAGTATAAAGAACTGAGATCCAGTAAATATTAGAACAAGCCAGTTCAATCCAAGGAAACGCCTAGAAATAGATAGTACATTCTGATTGGTTTTAAGTTAAGATAATATAAAGAAACTCTTCTTTAAACAGAGGGTGAAGATGCATAAGAACCACAGGGCAAATTTGGTGGGAACATCATATATGGAAGAGATGTAAGCCAATTTTAAGAATCTCAAAAGAGTCAATTCAGTGGGCAGTCTAACTAAACCAATAGATTTTTTAATGCTATTAAATCCTATCAGACGATTGTATCAACCCTGCTGTTTACTGTTATCTAGAATGCTGTAGTAACCAATGAAATGTTGGCTTTCATTATTCTATTATACCAGTGAGTGCTAAATGCTGATTGGTTGATGAGGGGTACTAGATCTCCCTGTTGGTGCACTCCCATGCATAATTTTTTAGTGGTGTGACCAGAAACACAAAAATTGAAAAGATTACAACCAAACGCTTGCTTACTTTGTATAGTCAGAGAGCAGTATATTAAAATGATATTAAAATTTATTTTTATTTATTGCCCTATGTCTCAATGCATTCTACAGCTCTTATTGTCCTTCAGTCTGTGTATGTAAGTCTACGGGGCAGGGACCTCCAACCTCAACCACAACCTGGCACTTAAAGTGATGAATCCTTGTGATATTTAACTTGTATTGTTTAATGCACTTTTTCCATGTCTCTATTGTACTTGTACTGCTGAATTGTACAGCGCTATGTAAATTTGTGGATCTTTATAAATAATATTATACATATATATACATACAGAGATTATTAAATAAACTACTATGATTCGCACAAAAAACATCTTCTTATTCTCTTTTTGAAACCTGAGACACAGTAAAAAGACTACTCTGCTACATATACTTGTCATTTCAGCAATCAGACTGTTAATCATAGTTATGGGTCATTGTATAATTCATGGGATGTGTTCATGAACTCTGACTCTATATTTTTGTAAAGAAGTTCCTCCTATTGTGTAATTAAAATAGGAAATAGAGCAAAAAATCCCTTAAAAGACTCAATCCAGTTAAAGCCAAATCATTGAGCTGCCGGCAAACGGAATCTCAGCAGGTAAGGCAGAAATCCAATTTCATCTGTTTTTTGTGTATAAAGGTACAGAATGCTTTTTATTTATGTCTGTTGTTATTTTCTTTTAAGGGTTTGTGATTAAGGCAGCCTTCCACTGAGCTCTGCAGAACGAGATGTACCTGTACACAAGGTAATAAAAACACACAGTCCTTCTGAAAACCAATTACAATTTAGGACTGTGGATATGGATAGCGTCCTGTGTAAGCAAAGTGTACTGGGGGTGACTAAGAAACAGACAGGAAAGATATTTTATTTGTAAGGGGGAAAAAAAATTAAAGAAAAATGTTAAATGAAATACTAATTTCCTTCATGAGGGAAAAAAAAATGTAAGGGGACATTAGGAAGAAAAATTATGTTTCTTTACCCTCTATAAAGGCAGCACTCCCATACGGTTAATATTCTGTTCCTCCTAATATTTGGACAGGCTAACAAAATTAGTCAGTTAACACAGCAGTAGTGGTTACAGGCTGATGTTGGAAAGGATACCATGAACGACCAGACCCTAAGGGCATTATAGCTGCAGGATAGAAGGTGGCAGATTCCCACAGTGTATGGCAATAAGACCACTATTACAGTATATCACCTGGCTATGTAAACTGTACTGCCACTAGGGATGCTCGCAGGACTTATGGGCAGGCAGCGATGACGATATCATCCTGGCAAGTCTAAATGGACTATAGTATTCAGGGGACAATGAGGTCTGCATAACTCCCAAGCTGTCAGGGGGGGACAGCAGGACAGCACTGAAATCCTCATGTTTCAGGTGCAATACCCTTTATTAAATATAAATTGTGCCAGTCATGTTTAGATATTCAAGATTACAGGCAATAAGCTACATATTTTCTTTCTTGGTTCAAAGAAAGGCTGCCTCAAACTTTTTTTTTATGTTTTATTTATTAAGAAGAGATTGTTGTACATACATGAATTTTATGACAACGCTGGTCGTTTTGTAGTTTACAATAAATCTTCAGTTGTATCAGAACAGGTTCAGGTTATGTTTTTTTTTTCTTTCATATCTCTTCCTTTTTTAACTTTATCGGGAAGAAATGCTATGGTGTGGGAAAACAGGGGACCACAACAGGTGGTTTAGGGAGGTGGGGTGGAGTTGGGAAAGGTGTGGGGGAGGCAGGTGTGTATAACCATAGGGTTTAAAATTGTCTTTTCTTATTATATGTTTCATTGCGGTTCATAGTGTCTCTTACCAAGCCATCCAGTTGTGCTAAAATCTCCGCTGCACCAGGTCAAGTATATTTATGTGGGGGGGGGGGGGTCTTTTTCCCAGTTTTTTTCCTTTCTCTTCTCTCTCTTTCTCTTCTGTTTCTTTATTTGACTGTGTTTCCCCTTTTCTTATCAGGAAATGAGTTGTGTCTTTGAAAGGTGAAAGAATACATACTTGTTGTGATTTTGGTAGTGGTTTTTTAAGTATAGAGTCCAAAGTCTTAAGAGTCTTTTTATTCGATTTTCAGGATCGTTCATTGCATCATATATGGCTAATACCAGCATGCACCATAGTTTGGTTTTCATGAGTTGAATTGAGGGTGGGATTTGGCAAAACCAGTAAAGAGTGAGGTGTCTAGCTGTCAATAGGATTAGTTTTGTAAATGGTGTTAATATAGTCGTAGATTGGTCCTTTGGATCTGTAGTGCCCAGTAGCGCTGTGATAAGTTTGAGTGTCATTTTTTTGTGGTGCAGCTGTGAGAATGTAGTGCTGTTTTTGGTGGTGTATGTTTTAACTAATTATGAAAAAGATAGCAAGTTAGGTGTGGAAGGATGGTTGAACTGGTCAAGTGTGGTCAAGTTTTTGCTTTTCCATGTGTGATAGGCTTGTTGTTGGGTTCCTGGAAAAAAGTTTGGGTTATGGGATGTTCGAGGAGATAAGTGGATACAGATCTAGCTGTTTTCTAACTTTTTGCCATGCTTTAATTATAATGTATAGATTTGGGTTTGTTCTGGCTATAGATGGTAGGTGGGAGATTTTTGTGTGAAGTAGGGCGACTAGGTCTTATCCATCAGTAAATTGCACATCTAGGTGGATGTTAGTGTAGGAGTTAATGTTTGTGATCCAAGCTTTGGCTATTCTCAGTAGGACAGCTAGATTGGTATGAGTTATGTTTGGCAGTTTGGAGAGAGTTTGAGAGTTTGGAGGCTCATTTTTCACCTTTTTGTTGTACCTCATATAAAGTCTGTGAATAATCAAGACGTAGAGAGAGGTAGAGTCTTCCATTAAGATGAGCATCATGGATCTGATGGTGGATGTTATATTGTGTTTATATACTGTAGACATAAGATATCTTGTGGGATAGTTATGCCTAGATATTGTGTGGTTATGCAAAATGGGTGCCTCAAAGTTTTAAAGAAATGAACAAGTAATGCTTTTGATCTTTTGTCTAGAGAAAACATTTATGTTTTTCCACAAAGAAATAATATTTTCCTATGCACCAGTTAATTGAAAGGAATTAGAATCAGAATGGCAAAATTTAGGCAAAGAAATGGATTGGTTTAAAATATTTTCTCGACGCTAAGGAGTTTTTACTTTGGCAAAAGTTAAATGTGCCAACTGGCAGGATATCTAAGAGAACCATCATACTGGTCTATACATATGGACTGAAGGAGTCAGTGGATTGAAGCACAGAAAAGGCATTCTGGAGGTTACACCCCACTGCCAACTAAAAGGTTCACTCACTGGGATCTGGGTGGGTAAAGGGGGCACACTGCCACACTAGAATGAATGTAACCATTATAACCCCTATTGTTATGCCACAGACTCTATTCTTTGCAGGTCAGTGTTAGCAGTGCTATCAGTATCCAGAGCACTCAAGTCATGGCCTCTGTAACTAGAGGAGGTTACTGATGCAGGGTTATCCCTTGATAAACTTTTGGATTTCATTTCCTCTGTTAATCTGCTCTTTGTTTTTGTTTTTTTCGTGAAACACAGCTTTGAATTCTCTTAAGTTGTCAGTCAGATTCATGTAATTGATCACTGCATAAAGAGAATTTTGTGACTGAAAGCAAAGTCAGCTGATTTAGCCTCTAAAATGCTCTTTGCACTATACCCTTTGATCCAGGGGGACTTTTTGACTGCAACCTGATAAAATGATTGACAGCCTCACAGGCAATAACAGGAAGTTATTACTTATACTGATGGTAGTATGGAGCGTGTGACGCCACACCACCGGGGACTTTGGGGGATGATAATCTGGAGAAGTGGGAGTGTGAAGATTCTAGTTATTGCTATTGTTGTTTACCTACTTGAAATTCCGAGGCACTGCCATTTGAGTAATTTCTCATATTTAGTGAAGTTAATCATGGCAGCAGATCCTTAAAGGAGAAGTACCTTTAAAGGCAATAGGTAATAAAGATGCCTTTGTGATTTGTTTCTGGCATCTTGTAACAAGTTGTTAGACATGGTGGAGTTAATTAAAGTTAGCTAAAGCTAATCAGCAACAAACAAATGCCAACTAACAGAAAATAACAGGCAGCAGCTACTCCCTCACCCTTGTGGTAGATTCAGTAGGGATGACTGCTGAAGATGGAACTAATTTTACCTTAGCAGTGTTTCTTTTGAAGGAGAAAAGAAAGCTGTGAAATCTTTCAGACCTGGATCTGGCAGGCATAATTTTTGTTTGGCCCAGCACATTGTTGTTTACAAAATAAATGATAAAATGGTTGATAGGGTACCCAATCTGAGAATTAAACTATTGTAAGCAGGTCTTTGGGAAACTTACGGATGGAGTGTATGTGCCGTTTAGACTCCTGTCAACTCTGGCATAAAAACCCTGGGAATACTAGAGACTGACAGGATTAAGCTGTCAGTGGTTTCTTTAAACTGGAATTTGGGCCCAGGGTTTAGGAGTGGCTGCAGAGATTGGGTGGGAAGGCCACTCCTATACTCCATCTATGGTTTTACATAATTAAGTGCACCTGTGTGTTAGAAGGTAAAAGCACAAGCTAAGAGAGAGAGAGGGGGGGAGTCTCTATCTCAGTGTGTGTTGAGCTGTACTGAGGTGTGGTTAGTGTGAAGACCACTGGAACTCTGTGAAGTGAGATCTATAACCTAAGAGGTTCATGTTTGTGGAAGAAAAGTACTTTTGGAAAGAAAACTCTGTACATCCCTGCTATTTGTTTGATGTTATTATTTTGCCAAGCCAGGCTAAATTTCTGTTTCATTTTTTGACTATCTGTAAATAAACACTGTTTCCTAAGAGAGAAACCGGTTGGAAATTCATTTATTGGAAAAGACTACTGCAGCAAGTGAGTAAAATTCCTACACTATATATCCCAATTTTTCAATTAAAAAAATTTGTTATATGGGAGGGGCAAAGTAATGGATGACCATCTGGGTTTGGCCAAGATAAAGGGGTGGATACTACAAAGATTTTGTTGGGCGGTATAAATGAGAAGGTAAAAGGTTCTGTGAATCCTATTTTGTGTCAAATAATAGCTTCTATGCCGAACCTAGTTCTGTTAACTGTTACAGATGTTCCCTTTTAAAGGTTCATGGGAGGACCCTGTCTAGGTCCTTCTGAGATTACCAACACATTTTGGTAATACAGTACTAGACTATGCTACCTTGTATCCAGAAACAATTCATATAAGAAATATACTTGGCCAAAACAATTGCTAAATAGTCTCACAAACTGTTATTCCTAAAGTGATCCTGACAAATCAAGTGATACCATTTTTGTCTAAACGAGAGAATTGTGTAAAATGTTAAAAATTACACATTTATGTACCTCTGTATACCACCTGTAAACTGCAAACCTTGTGGAGAGTTGTAACAAAATCTTGGCAGTAGTGAAGCATGGTAAAGACTGGGATTGGAGATGACTATAATTCACTGGTTGTAATATATAATTACATATATCTGAGAACCTAAGGACAGAGTCCTGGTATTCACAATCTAGATCCAATTCTTAGCCAAATGGCAAGATCTATACAAAACTGTGGAAAGGGTTGAAGTAAAGTTAAAGTACATTGACTGGGAAGGTGAAAGAAATATATGAAATATTTCAGTGATTGATTCTCATAAAGTGTCACTAGAAAACATAATTTATGTAACTCTAATTAACCATTAATATTTTAGATCACAATAAATGAAAACTGAGCCATAAAATGGTCTAGCAGTAATTGTGTTTTGTCTGTAAAAAAACATGTTTCTATGGAGAAAAAGCTACATGTTTGTAACAAACAAACAGGAAGCCAGTGCAAAAGATACAATGACCTTGATGAGAGAGATAGTTCTAATGCCAAAGGTTTAGTGTTTCTGATCATTGTATTCTTAGTCATAGAATTCCAGGAAGTCTTGCTCCAATGTTCCTGAAACCATACTGTAAGCTAATGTTTAAAGTGCACCTGTCACCTCAAGATGAATAATAATTTAGATTGTATTAATGAAATAAACAGTTTTATAAATATATACTGTATGTATTAAAAAAATGTACCTTTATACAGCATTTCTCTCTGTCATCTTCCCTGTCAGCCCGCCTTTTCTTTCCCAAGATAGGTTGGGCGGTGCTAAATGATGATTGACATTATGGGGGTTATTCTCTAAAGTCCGAATTGTCAAGTAAAGATGTGAATTCGCCAGATATTGCTAGCTGCAATAGACTTTTACTGTTGCAGTCGGGTCTTTATAATGAAAATATTGTCTCAATCGAGACTTTACTACGGACATATTGTTGTAGCTGCAAATTTAAAATTGTCGCAGTTGCGGTTTTACAATGGGAGAATTGTTGCAGTCACGGATTGGCTATGGGAATTGGCTGTTTGAGAATTCAACAGTCGAATTCAGACTTTAGAGAATAACCCCCTATAGCTCCTACAATCAGATCCCTTAAATCAAGATCTAGCAGAGATCTGATTGGAGGAGCTATAATGTCAATCATCATTTACCCCTGCCCAAGGGAAGGTGACAGAGAGAAACGCTGATTCACTTTAGGATGCAATTTTTGTAGTTACACTAGCAACAGGAAAGGATGATGTGCCTTTTATAATATATGATTAAAACAATATTCTTACATTATCCTAAAGGTAATATGTACTGCATTAGATGTTCATCAAACAACATACTGTAAGGGGCTGAGCCCAGGATTTGAACCAGCATTGCTGTGCTCAGAGGCATTGAGCTTTTCCTCTAGGCCAGGTGCAACTCACGAGCCATTTGTGGCTTTTTAGCCAACTTGTTGTGGCTTGGAGCACACCTCTGAAGCCCTCCCTGCCCATGACCGCCGACGGCTCTTCTGATTGGCCGTTGGCAGGTCATGTGGTTGGGACAGTGCACTCCTCCCTCCGTCAGCGGCTCACAAAATAGTTGTTGCCACTAGAGGAGGAAGCAAAATGAGTCCCTCCTCAAGGAAGTTTGCCAACCCCTACTCTAGGCCATGGAGGAATAAAAATAATCTGTTATTCTAATAATTACCATCCAAGGGAGTTTTTGCAATTTTTGTAGTTACACTAGCAACAGGAAAGGATGATGTGCATTTTATAATACATGATTAAAGCAATATTCTTACATTATCCTAAAGGTAATATGTACTGCATTAGATGTTCATCAAATAACATGCTGTGTTCAGAGGCAAACTTTCTTGAGAAGGGAGCCATTTCGCTCCCTCCTCTAGAGTCGACAACTATTTTGTGAGCCGCTGGAGGAGCACACTCTCCCGACCACATGACCTGCCAACGGCCAATCAGAAGAGCCATCAGCGGTCATAGGCAGGGCTTTGGAGGTGCACTCCAAGCCACAACAAGGCGGCTATAGAGCTGCAAGTGACTTGCGAGTCGCACTTTGCCGACCCCTGGCCTAGAGGAAAAGCTCCTCCAGCGGCTCACAAAACAGTTGTCACTGCTAGAGGAGGGAGCGAAATAGCTCCCTCCTCCAGGAAGTTTGCCCACCCCTGCTCTAGGCCACGGAGGAATACAAATAATCTGTTATTCTAGTAATTACCATCCAAGGGTTTTCACTATCCTCCAGGAATTTCCCACCTTCTCAGGTATATTTAATAATTTGGATTTAGCTGCAGCCTATTGAGTAACCTATCTGTCAGCCAATTGCAACTCACTTTACCATTTATATAGCTGGCAGATTCATTTTATTTTTGCCTGAGTAAGGAATAACTCCCTTAATTATGTCTCTGTGAAGTTTTCCTTCTTTTGAGCTGTATCCTGTGATTTCCTGTTTTGCCCAGTCTCCTGCTGATCCATTGGGATTCCTGTTTTGCCCAGTCTCCTGCTACTCTGCTGGGATTCCTGTTTTCTCCAGACAGTTGTTGTGTCTCCTGTAGTTCTAGTGCCTGTTCATCAGCTGCCACAGAGGGATACCCCTGAGGGTCGTGACCTGTGAGAATCCGACAGCGAAGTCCAAGTTCCCTTGCAGGAACCTCTGGTGAAAACCAGGGTGCTCATTATACTCCGCACCCCAGGTGGAGCTAATTGCCATCCTCTGTTGGTCCTGTGAATTCACTAAAACCAATTCTGTCTTCCTTACACATACACACTTCTATCACAAAAGTCACACTGGTATCTTTATATTCATGAAGGAGTGCAAGCCAATGTGCAGCCTGCTCCTGGGTAGGTCATTGGTCTTCCAGACTTCAGGCCTCATCGATTAAAGTCTGAATAGTTGCGTAAAGATATGAATTCTCCCTTCCCAATGTTCTCTTATTGAGCAAACTCTGTGAAGTGACAAATATGCAAACAATTCAGGTGACTACGATAGTCACGATCTTACGGAACTCTTCACATCATTCTGTGTGCACATGCGCAGGTATTTCTACTATTGACTAAGCAGAGGATAATGTTGAATGAGTGCGAATGAGACTAGGTGAACTGCTCCAAAATCACCTATTTGACTTTGTTACTTCAGATGGGTGAATTAGGGCAGTGATGCCCAACGTATGGCCATGCGATGCGGTGCTTTCTGGCTGGTGGCCCGAATTCTGAAATCTGAAATAATGCGTATAAGTGTGAATTCGCCAGCTAAAGATGGTCACAATAGACTGTAACTGTCACAGTCGCATCTTTATAATGACAATATTGTCACAGTCGTGACTTTACTAGGGAAAATTGTCGCAGCTGTTACTTTAAAATTTGTTGCGGTCACAATTTTAAAATTTGCAACTTTGAAGTGGCCTGTGACGCATGTCACAATTTTATATGGCCCCCAGGCCACAAAAGGTTGGGCATCACTGAATTAAGGAACTGATAGCAGGGATCCATTGTTTGTAAGGTGACTAGTTAATCAAAAGTTACAATGGTGACTGCATCTAAGTGGCAACATGAACTAGGGACAAGGTGACATAGAAATAGAATATTCTGATGTCACTGCTCTTCACTTGTCGAATTTGCTTCACTCCACATGACTTCTCTTCCTGCTTCTATCTGACTGACTATGCATCCGAACAGCAGTCACCACTCTCCGCCTGTTCAGCAAGTGCATTCTCCACTTAGTCAATACTGAGAAGTGAATTTGCATCTTTTTTGGAGATGGAATCCGAATTCTAATGAGGTGAATTCGACAGGTGATTTTGGACTTTAATCAATGAGGCCCTAAATGTTTGCCAGCAGTAAAAATCTATCCTCACAACAGAAGCGCAAGAGTTGCTGGAAAAGTCCTGCTGTAAAGTACTCAAGGAATAAGACTTAGCAACCACTTCCATGGAAAGTACAGTAGATACATGCCATGGTGAGTTAGAGAAGACTCACTATAAAGCACTCGAGTCTCCGGGCGAGAGCACTCGAGTCTCCTTGCCGGGAGGGGAATCCCTTTAATGCGCATGCTGATGTCCGCGCACAGGACATCAGCATGCGCATAACACAATGTGCGAAGTGAGTCGAACACATCGCGGCTCACTTCGCACATTGGTGAATAAGGGCCCAAGTCTGTGATGTATCAAGAGCCACGGTATCCAGGGTAATGTCAGCATACCACCAAGAAGGACGAGACACATACAACAGGATTAACTGTGGAATCAAGAGGAAGCTGTCTGAAAGGGATATTCGGGTGCTAACCAGGATTGTATCCAAAAAACATAAAACCATGGCTGCCCAAATCATGTATGTGTACAGTATATATACACTTGTATAGTCTTTCCCAAAACGAATTGGTGCTGTATTGGCCGCAAAAGGAGGCCTTACACCACGGATCTCAAACTCAACTCAGCATGTGGGTCGCAGAGCAAGATCACAGCCAGTCAGCGGGCCGCACTAGGTCTACTAATAACAGATAGCAGTACCTCTCTGGCAGTATCCCCGCTGCAGGGCACAAGGAGGGCGCGCGGTATAAGATGAGGAAGTGCGAGGGGAGACTTCACTTTGCGTTCTCACTCCTCCCATGCTCTTCCGGAAAGCTGCCCTCTGTTCCGCCCCAAGACATACACTCCCGAACATGTACCGTAACAGCACATACCCACTGAACTGTTAGTGCCCTGGAGGCAATACCGGTGCCAGCTTAGGACTGGTTACTCTTCCCCGTTTCCCTAGCGCTCACCTCTCATTCCCCCTTACTGGATGACAGAGCAGTGACGCGCACCTCACACCACGCCCTCACAGGTATCTCTCGCATTCCATTGGTTGGCAAAAGACTGAGAGCTTGGGGACAAAGCCACACACATTGACAGCGTGCACACACAGTAATGTTACTGAGGGAAAGCAGTATGGAAACGCTGGCAGGTCACATTCGGCAGACAGCAGAGTGAATGAAATAGAATACCGTATTCTATTTCATTCACTCTGCTGCCTGCCGAA
>WMED01001009.1:0-29901 GCA_019650415.1 Pipa parva
ATGATTTAAACAGTGCTGGATGGGTGCTGATGCTGGGGGGGATCAGAGGGAGGTGTGGGGGTCCAAGGACCCCTACTAGATCATTTTTATGTGGTTTAGATTAATTGCGCTGGGCAGGCAGGGGGTAGTCTTATACGGTGAGTATATCTCAAATTCTATATTTTAAGTGGAAAAGTTGGGGGTCGTATTAAACGCCGAAAAATACGGTAAATGTCAATCATATCATATATGATGTTTCCTCTTAGCCCCGCCCAACCCGACTCAAGAAAGAAAAGTCGGGTTGACAGGGAAACAGACAGCGAGAAACAATATATAAAGGTACATATTTTTTTTATTTTTTTAAATCTATATTTTTAAAAAAGTGTTTATTTCATTAATAGAACATAATTAAGTATTCAAGTTTTGAGGTCACAGGTGCGCTTTCAATTTTGTTAGGTTTGCAGGCCATCCATGCATGCAATAACCAAAATTCTTATTTCTTAAATGACTTATTAAATGACTTGTTCACTCTGGAACCAAGTCTTACAGTTAGGCATGTCATTGAAAAGTCCCTCTGGTATAAAAAAAAATTTTTCTTTTAGCTAAAAGTACAATACTTGAGTTACTGGCAATCCCATAAAGTATTAACTTTGCACAAGTCTGATTTGAGTTTGTAATTGATGATGACTTGTATCTCCCAAATCCCTCCAATCTCTCATTAAATCAATGGTTAAAGTAATTCTGACAGCATACATTTAATTGTTGTTGTAAACAACATTACCAAATGACAATATACCTGCTAACAACTAAATCTGCAGTTTGGCTTTAAAATTTACCTTTTCAAAACTATACCTGTATGAATTAATGGGCACTCCCATTACAAATGTGAAAACAAGAATTTGAGAGTGCAAACATATATCCTTTACTACAGGTAAAGACAGTACAAAACTTAGGCTGAGGTGTCCGCCATTAAAAATGGGTGTAAAATGCATGCCTTTCTGAAACAGAAGGTATTCACATTGTCCTTGATATATAGATGGCGTTTAAACACAAAATTAGTTGGACACTGAATCAAAGATGGATGATTTGGGGAAATTAGCCAAAATTATTCCACAAATGTACATACAAGGTTTAATTTATTAATTCCTGACCCATTTTTAAAGCAAATGTATTAGTATCTCATATAGTGTACATTCTGCATTGTAACTTTGCTTGCATTTTTTTTCCATACAAAAAACAAAATTGCTTAAAACAAAGTATATAATTCTTTTTACTTAGCTTTCTGTTTAGGCCCTACATTCTTTTCTCCAAGTCTGAGTTTTCTGATGACTAACAGACAAGTAGAGTGTAGGTGATACCTTTTATTGACAAACTGAATAGATGGTAAATGCAAGCTTTCCACACTACTTGGGTCTCTTCTTCAGGCATGGTTTATATAGATAGCATTTACACACACAACCAGTTGGCCACTGAATCACAGAGTGATTTTCATGCCATGCCTGAAGAAGAGACTTAAGTAGTCTCAAAAATTTGAATTTACCATATATTCAGTTAGCCAAGAAAAAGTATCACCTATACTCTACTTTTCTCTGCTTATATCTATGGCTAACACAGTGCTACACTCTACTGCCTCTGATGACTAACAGTTGCACATTTTCTTAGAACATGGCAATCTGCTAAATAGTAAAATAAACATGGACTAAACAAAATTTATTTTTAAATATTTTTTTCTTTGCTCTTGTCATAAATAATTGGATTATGATATTGTGGTGTTTACATATCCAATTTTAGCCTCATCTCGAATCAGTGATGCCCACCTTGCAGACACAATGATTGGTAAAGCGGTAGAACATATGTTTGAAACAGAGGACGGTTCCAAGGATGAGTGGAGAGGAATGGTATTGGCACGAGCTCCTATAATGAACACGTGGTTTTATATAACTTATGAGAAGGATCCTGTCCTATATATGTACCAACTACTAGATGATTATAAAGAAGGAGATCTCCGCATCATGCCCGACTCTAGTAAGTAAACTTTATTCCTTTCAATAAGGAATAAATGCCAAGCAGTTTTTAATAATTTTGCGCTGTTTGTGTCTTACTAAGATTTTTGCAGGGAAAGCAATGTAATTTCCAGGAAAATTATATATGGCTTTTTTTTTTTTCAGCAGACTTTGGGCTTTAACATGCAATGTCTCGTTTTTTTGTTTGTTTGTTTTTGTTTTGTTGCTCTTCTTTATCCTACTGCTGAACAAACACTATGGCACACAATCTGTTGGTAAACTGGGTAGCTTAGAATGTCTGCACTGGTGTGTTAAGTGGGTTAGGTAATGAGTTGATGCTTGAGTCTAAATATTATCCCTTGAGGTATGGATATTGTGTCAATGTTTGTTGTATTTACTGTTTATAAAGCCAGATCAGGTTTATTTTAGATTTGCCATTGCATGCCTGTAGTTCTGCCTTTTGAACTGTTGAAATGTAATAACTGTCTTCATCCTTTGACTGCACTTAATGTTTTTGCTTTTCTTTTAACTAATTTTTCTGTTTCACCTGTAAACCAGATGATTCTCCTCCAGCTGAAAGAGAGCCAGGTGAAGTTGTGGACAGCCTTGTAGGGAAACAAGTTGAATATGCCAAAGAAGATGGCTCAAAGAGGACTGGCATGGTTATTCATCAAGTTGAAGCCAAACCATCTGTTTATTTCATAAAGTTTGATGACGATTTTCATATTTATGTCTACGACTTGGTGAAGACATCCTAGGTGTTCTCTTAAACTTATTGCCAAATTGATGGATCTGTTAAATATTCGTAGACTATTTCACTGCTTTCAGATTATGTGAAAGCACAATGTATCTGCAAACGCGCAATTCCTTCCTGCAAAATGAAAGATTGAAAAAGTCAATATTGATGCGAACAACATTTACATGTTTTTTTCTCACATGAAAAGGAAGATACCACTTTGTGAGACTGCCATCTTCTTGCATCCAGGGATACATATCCTTAAAAAGGAAGCCATGTTCAGAAACAGCTGAAGGTCATTTAAAGTAAATGAAGTGGCTGCAGGAGACCAGCTTTGTAAATTCTAAAATTGAAACTAATTAAAGACGGTTACTGTTGTGATTTTTGTTTTTTTTACCCATTTAGTTGTTCTTGACTTCATGAAGCTGCAGTTTGGGATATTCATTTTCTGTACTGAGCAACCCCCCCCCCCCCCCCCCCCCCCCCCCCCCCCCCCCCCCCCCCCCCCCCCCCCCCCCACCTTCCCGAATAAAAGTCCTTAACATCTCCAAAGTGCTGATTGCAATTCACAATTGCTTCACTTCAAGAGAGCAGCAAGACTGTAGTGCAATGTGTTGTTTTCCTCTACTGTTAAAACATCAAGCACAATAAAATAGAATGTGTTATGTCATTTTCCCTTAACATTGTTTCATATTACATTTTAAGAGTTTCCTTAATCTGTGCCATCTTCTTATTTGGATATATATGATGATGCAATTACAGATATTTCCTATTCTTGGCCAAAACAGGGGCATTAGAGATGAAGACAAATTAGTGGTCTTCAAAGTGTTGGATTGTTTTTCCCAGTGTTGCTTACATGTCAAATCTGTTTAAAAAAAAAAAAAAAAAAAAAAAAGCTATCCTTTTAATTTATTTTGTATGTTCTCTCTCGTTGCCTTGAATCCTAATTTCATTCGCTTTAGAAAATATCTGATGGTGTGATAACCTGACCAATGTTGGCGTGCATTAATGGTGTACAGCTGGTTCCATATAGAAGTCATAAAATGACTTAAAATAAAAAAGTGAGATTAATGCAGACAGTTTTTTATTTTATTTCACCGAGGAGCACCTAAAGAAGTTACAGCCACACAGTGCTTGCTAGCTTTTCCAAAACTACAGCATATCAGCCTCTCCCCAACGGTTTAGGGAACTGTGGGACATGTATTTCTGTAGCAGCTGAAATGACATTTGCCCTACCCAAATTTTTCTTATGGAGTGCAAGTTTTTAGTTTTTTTTTTTTTTTTTTTTAATTGCTGTCTTCATTATGGCTCTTATAGCAGACCATATAAAGAAATTTATTTTCAAACTGACATGTATACAGTCTTGACCTAAACCACAGAGGTATATGCATGTATATTTGAAACTGCAATTTTTTTTTAGATATGGGGGATTCTCAATGAGTGCCAGCAGCTATTAGAGGATGATGCAAGTTGTAGTTGAACCGGAGAGCATTTCCTTGAACTTTAATTTATGCCTTTCTGATTTTAGATGCTTAGAGTTCCTATCAGGCTTAGATATGTTAGTGCTATGGAAGCAAACATTTCTGTTGATGACATTCTTTACTGAGCAGTGACAGGAGTACACTTGACTATGTTTAATGTAGAACTGTTCTTTGCAGTACTTATTTCTACATGTTAATGCATCCTGTGTATAATGTCATGCAGAATAGCAAAAACCTCACTGGACTGCGAGTGGAAGTTATGATAGTGTTGTGTATATGAGCTGTATCTTGCTAACTGAAAGAATGTATGCACCAGCATTTTTATACTAACAGAATTTATTCAAGTACCTGTTAGCCAAAGTACAAGGTTTTACATTTAAAACACAGGTCTGGTATGTAGACAAATTCTGCTGACATACACTACACATTTTTTGTTTAGTTTATTGTGGATTGCTTGTATAATTTAAATGTGAGTCCTGGCACACATTTGCTATCTATATTTGACGTGCTTTTTTCTTTCATATGCTTATCTAAGCCCAGTTGACTGACAATTGAGCTAAAGATGTAAGCAAATATCTGCACTTGTAAACAAATGAATGTGCTGAACAGAAATCTTTCTAGATGTTTTTGAGACTGCTGTCCATAAAATGTTAATGCCAATTTGCACTAAGATCTAAAAACTTGGAACCCGTTAGGACAAGAGGGTGTTGCGTATGAAAAGGTGTTACAGTCAAAGTTGGTGTGATGCCATTCATACCACTGGTAGATCTAAGAACTTGCACCTTCTTTGTCTATTGCATCACTTCTCGCATAACCTCCAAGTGTATCAGAATATTTAATTGCCCTCCACCATGACAACAAAGCAGCAGTTGCATATCTCTTGTGTCCCATTCTTTTAAACTGGTGTGAATTTTTGTCACCCTTATCTAAAGTCAACTATAGATTGAAGCCTACACTTTTAGGCTTCTGGCTTGTGCCTGATTTTTATGAAGGGTACAAATTATTACAAAAAAAAAAATTTGCAATGTTGGTCAACTGCACTTATTGCAACTTTATGTAATTGTCATGGGCAATCCATATGTGATATTTGAGTAAATCTCAATGATTTAGTGTTTATCTTTAAACACATCACTGCATACTTGTCATAAATGTGTATTATGTTTGAACAAAGTGAGCAGATTTGCAACAGTGTTTCTATCCTGCGGATCTATAAGGTGAATTTTATTGACTCTGAAGAGTCCTGCATGTAAATCTGAAAGCAGAGCCTGGCTCCGTGAGCCCCAGTCACAGTTAATAACACATGCAATAAGTGTGTGTTATGTGCACACCGTATATGTGCATAACTGGGCTGCAATATTCTTCTTTAGGGGGGGATTTGTTTTATATTGTTGCTGTTTAAAGGCTACATATTTTATTAGCTACACATTAGCAGATGTTATCAGTTAGGAGTTTTTTAATTTTTATATTCTTTTTTTGTTCAATTTCTCATCAATAGATGTAAAACATGTTTCTTTTTGTATTCAACCTAAATGCACTTCTTGGGTATATGAAAGTTTCTCCCCACCCGTATCTGTTTAGGCGTCCATGAGAGGCTCGTGTTTTAGATCTGCATGCAGTGCCTGCATTTACCCAGTTACCCATTGTGTTTTGGTTGGGAGGGAGTCATACTGATAATGCTCTTAAAAATGAAACAAACAGACCTTGTAACTGCAAACATTCTGTATAAAGAAACTAGCCTTTCATTTACCTGCTGCATAATTTGTATAATATGTGTGATTCAGACTGCCATGTATACCCTTGGAGGGGGGGGGAAACGAAATATGAAAATAATAATAAAAAAATAACAAAACACAGGCTATTCTTTTTGCATGCGTAGATAGTATGTTTAATGTAACAAATAAAGCTGCATGTTAAACAGTTTGTTTTTATTTCAATGTAGTTCCTTTGTTTGTTTTTTTCTTTTGGAGGGTTTCTTTTTATCTGTTAGAATGTATGGCTTTTGTAAAATGACTTAGTGTTTGGCCTGATGCGTGTAAGTTGAAATGCACTGGTGAAGCATAAGTAGTGCCAACTAAGACTAATGTTACACATGTATTTGTTAAACAGCATTTGTAGGAACCACGAAAGAGTGTATGTGAGTGTGTGAGTGTGTGTGTGTGTGTGTGTGTGTATGTATATATATGTATGTGTATATATGTATGTGTATATATATATATATATATATATATATATATAATATATCTACACAGACACACTGTAAGCTAGTCTTTTTTTTTTTTTTTACTTTTGTGTTATTTTATGGGGGAAAGAGGAAAAATGACTTTTCAGCGCTGAAGAACTAGTAAGAAGATTGTTTGCATGATTGTGTATTTAGATTGTGCCATAAAATACCCGATTCAGCCAACCTGAACTGAAGAGTGGTATTTGTAGCTGTGAAATAGTGAAAGAGAATAATGTGTTCTAGTGTTTGTGCACTTGACAAGAAATGTACCTTTTTTTAAGGTAATCCGAATTGATCCCTACTTTTACTAGAAGGTGTTTTCACAGACACAGAAGCATATATCAAATGCACAGTGCAGCACGAATAATGGAAATAAACAAGCCTACTCTGAAATTAAAATCTATTGTCATTGCAAATTTTTATAGGCTTTTGCTTATCAGCGCAATGTATATCCGCGTTTAGTATCTGTATAAAGTTCTACAGATGGAAGGAGAGAGGGCTTTCTACAAGTTACCTTAAAATGCCATGACCTTAAAAGTGTATGGTTCCTTTTGAATGCTGTACAAAAGTATTTGCCTTCTTAGTGCAGCTTTGGGTGGATTCTTGGGATGTGTACATTCTTAAGGGTCTTTGTGTATGCTAAAAAGTAAAATTGGTGATCTACCATTCTTAGAGCTTTTTATGTAAACTGTTCCCTGTTCTCTGCATTTAGAAGTGTAAAACTTTTCAATATGTTAATTCTGTAAGTAATTTTTATAATTCTGATGTTCCTTTATCCTTTAAAACATTTAAAATAAATCTTTTATGTGCAACTTAAGTCTGTATAGCTTTGTTTGATAAGTTAACCTAAAGTATTGTTTTTTTTTTGAGTAGGTAATTTGAAAAATTATTAAAATTACATTTTTTTTTTTTTTTTTTTTTTTTTGTAGCTTTAGCTGTGTCCAAAATATTGACGCCTTTGCACTTGTTTTCTAACGATGCACCATTCCTTTAAGATTACTGAATTTAATAGAAATTTATATATTCACAATCACACATTTATTTCTTTGGTTTGCCATAGAGTAGACCTGGGCAAGGCACGACCCGCCTCCCCTCTCTGACCGGCCCGCCCGGGATCGCCCCTCTCCCTACCTGCTTATTCCTCGAGCCGGCTTGTCTCTGCTTTAGCGCTAGCGTCCCTCCTCCTGTAACTTTCTGTCAGCGGAGGGAGGAGGGATGCTGCAGCGCTAAGCGCTACAGCAGAGACTGCCAGCCCAAGGAGCTGCAGGTAGAGAGACTGCTAAGGAGCGAGGAGGAGGATAAGAAGGGGGGGGGGGAGAAGTATTAATGTAGCGCCCCCCTCCTTCACAAGGTAGGGACTATGAAGGAGGTGGGGGCAGCAGAGTGTGGGAGGGGGGTTGTGGGCCCGTCCGCGAGACGCAACAATGGGGGGGGCGTGGCCAACCGCATGCTAGACACTCCTCCGGCCCATTCACGCGGCCCGATGGCAATAATAATTGCCCACCCCTGCCATAGAGTATCGCAAAAAGCAGAATCAAATTTTGCCACATTCCATCCTGAAACCATTTAAATGGCTCTAATATTATTAATATCACCATTTTAAGAAGCATCTAAATGATTTTCTGCAATATAAATGTAAATTATTCAACCAGTTGGAATAGAGGAAAGGACTTAACTTTCTGTTTGTTCAAATACCACTGTGCATACCATAGTGAGCATGGAGAAATGGGGGTAATCAGATGTATGCTAAGGTCAGACAGACTTTAATGTCGCATGGACAACCTTTAAGGCTACAGTTCCACCTCCAGAGATACTAGTATTCATTATACCTATTGTGTAAAGACCAGAATTATAAGGTTTCCTTTAAAGTCTGGAAAACCTATAGCCATTTTTGCAAGTAGAGTAGGCCAGGCTGCCACTAATGAGTAACAGGATTCTAACCCTTAGGCTGTGCACCATGTTAACCAATTTAATGTAATTTTCATTTAAGATTGCTAAGATTTTATTTCAATGGCAATTATTTTCTGCTGATGTGAAAAGATCTTAAGTATTAACACCCTATTTAATGGCCTTCCTTCAATTCCTTTGTAATGTATATTTAGGTCTGAGTAAAGAATAATTGATCTAGTGTCTAGGAGGTTTTGCACACCCCTATTAAATTGCTGCAAAAGCCTCTCCCACCCAACATAATTGAGCTCAACCAACTCTCCATATTAAATTTGCATAATGGAATATTTTAGAAATTCAAAACCTTAATGTAATACCACTTCTGTCTAGCTCCAGCAAGGTCCTGATGTTCTCCTTCCTAGATGGATCAGTCTGTCTCCCTTACCCAACATAGACTTGAATCTTAGAAGGAGCCTCTTCTTTTCAAAGGACAGTAACACCAAAACATGAAAATGCCTTTAGGGTTACTATATATTAAATGGCCTTTGTAAATTTTGATATTTATCTTTTAAAACCGTGCTTTCCGTTCCATTTCATGAATGTTTTTCTATGTTCCATAGAAAACAATGGAACTGGATGAGGTTGAAACAATACATACATGGTATCTGCTATCAGTAGAAAGCAATAAAATGAATTCAACTTCAAAGATAACCTTTCTACAATGCTGTAAGGTGTACTTACACCTATAAGGTGCAAGTTGAGTAGTTCATTGTAGGCAGTAAAAAAAAAAAAAAAAATTGAATATACATACACATATATAATTTTTGCAGCAACCCAAGCTTCTGTCTTTTGGCTAGTATCTGTTCTTTTCAGGGTTTGAACCTTGTCCTGAGATGGAGCAAAGAGGCACTGGTCTAGCCAGAGGATCAGTGGGAAAGCCTGAGGTGCTTCATGCCCCAGGAATGGTGCCTTAGATTTCACCACATGATTCATTTTTGGTATTGTAAATACACTTTATTTTTATTTTTGTCTGAGCCTTTTGGCTACGACAGTAAAATATTTGTATAACCCTCTCTGTATATAGCTAGGGCTATGTATCACGCCATCCAACTACTTGTTTTATTTATTCACTCCTCCCATTTGCTACTTCACTTATTTTTGTGTGTTTCTAAGGATTTTAGGTTCTTTATGGCCGTCCCAGACTCTTTTTGAGGAAATTTAAAAGAAGAAAAAAAAATTCAGGTGTCAGTAATTTTGTCCATAATTTAAGACCCATTTGTATGCATGTTTTCTTCATTGGAATAGTATTTTTGTCTTCCTATATTCAAATTTCAGTCTTTTGTTCCCTTTCTTTCCGGATTTACAAGGTCCAAACTTGTATATGAAGTGCATCTAAATGCCCTACTGAATTATCATAATGGTTAACTGTGATTTATGTTTAATATCTGTTTCATAGGAGTTTTTTCCTGTACGCAAAATGAGTTATTTGACTTGCAAGGCAGTATAAACCAGGCGGACCATACATTCCTAAACTTTTCAGTGAAGAACAAGGTATACTTTACTTGATTAGTAAGTAATGAGGTAATCATGGTTTTAGTCCTGGGTTAAAGCTGAATTCTAGAATATAAACGGAATAAGGTTATGTTTAAAGACAAAAATACTCCTTTTCTTGTTCTGCAGCAGACTGGCATCTGTCTTTTACAGTATGTTACATAGTCTGTTTTATTTCACCCAGACCGAAGACTGTGGGTTCCTTACAATTGTTAGAATATCTTAATCTACTGAAGAGTCTATAAAACACATGCATGGAACCATCTATTACACCTTCTAATAAACTGACAAGAAATGAAATCCCTCTTATCCATTTCTGTGAAAAATAAATGTATTGTGTGCTTCACATTTTAATAGCTGTAGGTGGTAGATGTACATATTTGTTTTTGTTTTTTTTCTTTCATCTTTACATTAATAATATCTTAACACCAGTTAATTCAAACATGACTTTTGAGGGACTGTAATACAGATTAGAATGTCTTGCAGTAGAGGCCACCTTTGGAGACTTGATATCCAAAACATGCTTTCTAATTTTAAGGGGCTTATTTATAAAAGTGAAAATTAGACTGAAGTGAATTCTCATCAGCTCGGGTCACTATGCTCCAGTAGTAATGGAATTCTCTACTTCTCTAACCAGCACATTCCCATAGTGAAGAAACAAATGGTGTCGGACTTGGTTTATTATGTATGGCAGCGGTGTCTATCAAACAGTAGGATCCCTGCTATCAACCCTTTAATTTGCCCTTTTGACAGATTCCGATACTCAAACTCGCAAAGTGATGTGAAGAGCTCAATTAGTTTGCAACAGCAGTAAGTGTCCAAGTTGGTCACAAATTCGTCAAAGCTCAGAGTATGATGATTATACAAAGATTAGGAAGTGGTGAATAGATGAGAATTCTGACCTTTACATGACTGTTCGGACAAATAAGTATCTACATTTGTAGTGGAGTATACATGCAGCTATTAAAAGGACAAGAAGAGCTCCATCACAGTAGGTGTGACAAATAACACATTTAAATGCAAGTACCAGAATTAGTCACATTATGATAGAAGAGAATACAATCTAGCATTTCTATATGCACTTACCAAACATTACTTTTGCCTTATAGACTTGCATTAAAATTAGAATGAAGGTCAAAGGAAATGCATCGAAAATGCTGTATACCAGCCAACTTCATATGCAAATTTGAGGGAAGTTGACCCTTCAGACACATCACTGACATCAGCAGTATCCATCAAGATGGTGATCTGTCTGAAGGGACCTCCTCCCATGAATTTGCTTGTGAGGTTAGCTGGTTAGGTCAGAAAGATGGTAAACAAAACAGAAGACGTTCCTATTGTGTAGTGATCTATTGCAAAAATGTTTTATCAGGCATTCTGGATGTTTTTCTTTGACAGGTGCTCTTTAAATGTTTTAGAGTCCCTTGTGTGAAAACAATACATTACAAGATGAGCTTTTAGGTGGGAGTGGTTACATTTTATTCTTAAGGGAAAAATAAGGAGGCTGAATACATAGGATGTTGAAAATATAACATGAAAATAATGAGAGCGCCTTATAATTCACTGATGTGGAGGGTTGGGGGGCAATTCATCAAGTAGCGAAGTGAGCTACGATGCGTTCGGCTCACTTCGCATATGGTAATATGCACATGCGGATGTCCTGCATGCGCATTAAAGGGATTCCCGTCTCGGCTAGGCAACTCTTTTGGTCTCGCCGAGACGGGAATCCCTTTAACGCGCATGCTGATGCCCGCGTGCAAGACATCAGCATGCGCATACTACCATTTGCGAAGTGAGCCGAACGCATCGTAGGTCACTTCGCTGCTTGATGAATTACCCCCTTGGTGTGAGTGGATGTGAAGAACTTGTCTATTTTGTTTTATTTAGTAACTTTATTTTTCATTGTGTTTCTCATCAAAGACATGTTAGCTGACTTTGCCAAAGCATCAAGAATGGGGAAAAACCTTGCATTTTCTAAGAATGTGTTTCTGTGTTTCAAATCTATATCTGTAATGTTTGTAAAAAGAAAAAAAGTACCAGAGTTTGTGTGGTGCATGTTAATTGTCTGGCTATCAATATTTGTATATGTTTAATTTCTTTTGTGTTCTGGTGTTATTAGTTCAATATATAAACATGGAAGCAGGAGCTGACTTGTTTATAACAACTTTTCTTCTCATATGTCAGTATCCAATCAATAAGTTACTTGTTAAAGGGTCAAAACATTGTGTAGGAAGGATTAAGCAATTTTATAAAGTTGTCTCCTGTTTACACTTTTTTTTGTACTGAAGAATGTTGGTGGCCCCTGGAATTGGCAGCATTAGTAAGCAGCTTATTATGGAACACTGAGTCCATTATCTTTTCATCTGATTTTGATTTGGTCCAAGTTTTGTTAGTTGTCTATTAATTATAAATGTTCCTTAACGTGAATGCTGAAGGAATGAGGGGTAGAAGTTAGAGTTCAATTTTTCTTTTTCTTTTTTTTCCTTTTAGGTAAATAGATTGAAGGAGGAGATCACTAAAAGGCACATGTTCTTAGAGAGACTGAAATTCCAGGGGAAGGGGATAGAAGTTTGGTACTGAAATTCCCATCAGATTAGCAAAGGCTTGGCATTAACAGTAAAGTAAACCTCTATAGATCATATCATTTAACAATGGCACCCTGTTTTTTTTTGTAGTTAGTGTTTTTAGGGAAACTGGAAGCAACTACAGAGTTTACCTGTGGGGACGCACAGTCAATGTAGGCAGATGACTTTTTGTACTACTTTGCAAATTAGATAATGAATGGATAACATATTTTTACCATACGTAAGCATGTGGCTACACAGCTGTCAGTGTAGCACAAGCAAATTGAATAGTAAGCTATAAAACACCATAAACACTCCCCTGCAGTTCTAAATAGGTTGATTAGTGGGTTGTAAAAAATAACATGCATTTTAATTGGTTTAAATTTAAAAGGATAAAATAGTCTGTTTCATTTGTGCTGTGTTATGGCTACTCCAATGCCAATATACAATAGTGTATTCAGAATTGTATAGTGGACTTCCAACAATTGTCTTACAAATTCACAGCCCTTTACATAACAAGCTGCCTGCAGAGATAGTAGAAAAAGGCAGCAGCAGCACAGATGGTGACAGAATGAACATCCACTTCCTCAAATCAGTGTGACATTGATCACTTGGCAGTTTTTACAATCGGGTATCTCATCCTCAGATGTAGGACTTATGGGCAGAAACTTAGGGTAGAATAGTTTCCTCAGTTGCTACTTAAACATTCTTTAAATGTGCTTAACTAAATATAGATGCTGATTTCTCCTTTTGCCAATGTGGTGCAGGGAATATAACTAACTAGGTCCCATCTGATCTGTGCTCCCTCTGGCTTCCACTCAACTTTCTCTCTAGTTTATGATCACCGAGATTAAAGGTCTGCTATTCTACAACACTTGTGGTAAATGTAGCTATTACTGAGACCCAGTATTCATTCCCCTTGGCTTACTTTCTGAATTTGTTCCCTTTAGAAGAGCTGTAATGCGACACTCTAACCAGTTGTCTTTCCACCCTGTTTAAGTGACACAGTTTAGAAAAACAAACAAAAAACAAACCTTTAAGCAAATAAAAACTATCAATCATAATAAAGAGGGGCATATACTTTACAAGGTACATGTTTGGTAATGTCTAAGGCTAGGTTTATACGAGAGTATGATCATACGCTAGTGTGAAGAAAAATACAGGAAAAAAAGGGGTTCTCCAGCACTCCATTCAGTGTAAAACAATAGCTTTTATTCCATCCACATAGGTTAAAAACAATAAAAACAAACTACGCCAAGCATATTTTTTTTATTGTGCTTACCAGAGACAGTGTGAACGCTCCCTCAGTGTTCACATCACTTCCTGTGTGTCGCATTTTGGGGGCAGCGTATATACACCGGCCAGAATGCAACAGCGTTCTGGAAACAGTGTATGAGCATCATACGCTGGTGTGTTCGGAACTAGGCAAGTACCATCAGCTTGCATTGAGCAGTATTTTTTTTTTTTTCGCACGAGTGTAAGATGCACTGCGCATCATACACTCGTGTGAACCTAGCCTAAATTAGACCTACCTAAACAATAGTATAATTCTCTGTATTGTTACAAAGCTATTGTTCTATTTGTTTATTTTACTTCTCAAAAGAAAACTTATTAACGTCATTCATTCATGCATGTAGTTAGTACACCATTTAGGTACCCTGACAGTGGCTCTTTAAGCTTCAATAAGTGTGGAAAAGATCATATGAATAAGAAAGAATTGGATGTAAAATCTGCAAAAATGTCAAAATGTTTTGGAAATCCTTGAACAGTATCAAGCATTGTTTTGGGCTACCATTTTAGACCTTTATCAAGCCCACAATATTACTTGATTTTGTTTGCCACTGATTTCTAATAAATGCAATTCAATCAGGAGGTTATACTCTTCATCCCCTGGGTTGTTAAAGTAAGAGAGTGCAGAAAATCAAATGATATTCTACAATTGTTTTTACTTGGGGTAGAATCCCGATTACACAGTAAGTTCCGTATAAAATGCATAGTACCAATTACATTTTCTAAATGGTGTACAGCTCTGTATTCGCATTTTATCGCTACTTCTCCATATTAACTTATTCATCAAACTCTGCGATGTGGCGAATATGCATCTAATTTGGCAGACTACAATAATCACAATATTACAGAGCATTTTGCCTCACTTTGCGTGTGCATGCACAGGTACTTAGACTTCAGAAAGTGAGTTTGCTGATGGAGCGAATTTGAGGTGCACTGCTCCAAATTCACCTTTTTTTTTTTTTACTTCGACACATCAGAATGGTAAATTGGGGGGGTTGATGACAGGGTTCTGGTGTGGCATAAGGCAACCATTCAAAAGTGATAATGGTGACTAAGTGACAACATGACATATGGTTAAAGTTGACAGACATAGATTTATTTTTCACTTATACACAGTTGTCACTGCCCTTCACTGAAGGAATTCACATCAATTTGCATGACTATACTGTACATTCTAATTCTATTTGACCGACTGGTGCTTTTTAACATTAGTATATGCCATTTATAAGGTTATAAATTACAAAAAGTCCCATATGGGCTACACTTTTTTTGTATATTATATAAGCAGAAATCGATGGGTAATTAGGAAGAAAATAAAATCATGTTTACTTTGGCCTACAATAAAAAATCTAAGCCATTTTTAGCTCACAGGTCTATGTAATTTGCATATTTTGCTTATTTTCTCTCCGCTTTTTCTCAAGAATCTAGGGCAGATGTGTTATTATGTATCCTAATGCACCAAATGCCTTGCATATTGTTATTATACATATATACAGATCTCAATGTTTATACACTACATTATTATAAGCTTCAGTACACGTTTGTATCTACTCTAACCCCCATCTTTGTTACCCTTTTAAATATCTTTCATATTCTTTAAAAATGTTCTCACCTCTTTATAGTTCTTCTCCTTTTAAATCTGATTCTATACAGTAAGACTGGCACCTCTGTTAGGCCAAAAGGGCAATTTTCTAAAGCCTCTAACATTTGAATGCCTCAGCAGATTTATATTTGTATTAAAAAAAAAAAACAAACTTGAAACTGGCTGGGTCAAAACCCAACAAGTGAAAAACCCTGGTGGAATGTTTGTTCTTGGTTTTACAGAGTTTTGTTCAAAGACAAGAGAGTATAGGTGATACCTTTTATTGGCAAACGAAATAGATGGAGCTTTCAAGGCTCCTAAGGCCTCTTCATCAGGCAATAATATGGAACTGAGAATGACAATTTTATACAGAAACTGGTAAATCATAGCCAAATGTTATCAGTCTGACATCAAAAAAATCACACACTGGAAAAAAGCAATAAATTCTAATCAATCCAACAACAAAGCCAAGAAGACTAGTGCTATATAGTGAGATATTATCAGTGAAACTACATCGCAAAACTACAAAGTCACAAACTGGCACAGATGTGATCTGTTTGACACCCATTTGGAGTGCCAAACAGTTGTAAAAATGTGAATTATAGTAATGTAATTAAACAATTCATCAAATTGCAGTTCGAGACAAACTGTGGGAGAGGGTTAATTGAACCTTTCGTCCATAGGTGTAAAGTGTGGGGCCATTAGAGATTGTTTGACCATAAACAAAGGCCAGACTGAACTACCTGTGGCAGCACATTTTTGTAGTTATAACCACAGCATAGAGGACCTGAAAATATTAATATTGAGGGGTAACTTCTCTACCCAAAGTGACAGAAAAGAATGGGAAGTTAAATTTTTGAAAATATTTAACACCCTCCAGAATGGACTTAACAGGGACAAAAGATTTATGTGGAACTATGTCCTGGATTAACATTTCACTGAGACCCCCCTCCTATCTCTATTCCCCAGTTACAGACTAAGGAAGAGACACTTTACATTTCAAAAGCAACTGATAGTCTCTAACGGCCCCACACTTCATACCTATGGACTAAAGGCTCAACTAACCCTCTCCCACAGTTTGTCTCATACTGCAATTTGGTGTATTGTTTAATTACATTACTATAATTCACATTTTTACAACTGTTTGACTCTCCATGTGGTTGTCAAACAGATCACATCTGTGCCAGTTTGTGACTTTGTAGTTTTGCAATGTTGTTTCACTGATAATATCCCACTATATAGCATTAGTCTTTTTGGCTTTGTTGTTGGATTGATTAGAATTTATTGCTCTGATCCAGTGTGTGATTTTTTTTTTATGTCAATGTCAAACTGATAACATTTAGCCATGATGTACCAGTTTCTGTATAAAATTGTCATTCTCAGTTACATATTATTGCCTTATGAAGAGGCCTTAGGCTTAAGCTTGCATTTACCATCTATTTCGTTAGCCAATAAAAGGTATTACCTATACTCCCTTGTCTCTACAGAATACCCAGCATGCCTTAGTTATACAGACTTCCCAGCATACCCCAGTTATACAGAAGAGAACTAAGTAGTGTGGAAAGCTTGCATTTACCATCTATTCTGTTAGCCAATAAAAGGAGTCACCTATACTCCCTTGTCTCTACAGAATACCCAGCATGCCTTAGTTATACAGAAGAGACCTAAATAGGGTGAAAATCTGGCATTTACCATCTATTTCGTTAGCCAATAAAAGGAGTCACCTATACTCCCTTGTCTTTGCTTAAATCTATGGCTAACACGGTGCACAACTCTACAGAGTTTTGGTAAAACACTTGACATATTTCATCCTTTACGAGCTCTTTACACACAGTGTCACTTGAAATAAACTGCGTATTTTAAAGCAAAGCATTCATGGACACCTACATATTTCTTATCTATTTATTTTAATTCATGATGGTTTCAATGCTAAGTTGAAAACCTGTACATGGCTGGGACTGTCAGTATCTCCGCCTGTGGTGGACTGTGTTTTTCAGTAATGATGCGAGATGTAATTTGGTGACTGCTGAAGAAGCTCAGGATAAACTTTCCTCATATACCGGTATAGTAAGACTGCCTTAACGAAACCATAGAAAGGGAACCTACTGAGGGGAACTGGTACTGCTGAATGGATGTTCCCTTTCCCGTTGAAAATCAGAATGCTAGCATCCATTTATTTTTTACTTTCAAATGAAAAGAATCTGTATAAAGAGCCCTAACCACTAGCATGTGTGTGTTACCACTAGCATGTGTGTGTTACCACTCCATCAGATACCAAAACATAAAAGGTGCAACATGCTGTGCTTGGATTTGTAGCAGAAATTATATTCGCAGGGGATCTAATAACCCATAGCAATCAACCAGCAGAGAGCATTCACTGTTATAGGGGAGCTAGAATAATGAAAGTCAAGAACTGATTTGTTACTATGGGTCAGGATCAATGTAAAGTCTGACTCTGTTGATGAATCCTCTTTGTGATTTGTTTTACCATGAACTGTACTCGTCACCAAAAAGGGCTCCTTAAATGTGAACAGACCCTTTTTATAAAAACACAAAACTAACGACAGAAGTCAGCTATTTTATTCAGAAGCGCATTTTCAGCAGTAATTACATTTACAGCCTCCAAACATGTTTTCTTTCAGCTTAAGAAACGTTTTTTTTCAGAAAGTGCACATATATGTCCTCTTGTGGCAGATACTAGGAACTACATTTATGTTTATTATCAATATTAATATTATGATGGTTTATTAATTTATCAGCTAAGGATAATGAACAGTAAATTACCAGAGGCTGGGATATAGTGTGTTTGCCGCTGAAATGAATAATCCCAGGTATACAATTGTAGTGTTGTTTTTTTGTTTTGTTTTTTGAAAAAGAACAAGTTAAGATATTGCCATAAGCCTTAAATTTTCCATAACACGTAACATAACACGCAGATCATATCAGAGATACCAAGCATAGCAATGCAGTGTGTATGGTATGGTAGGTATTAAAGCATGACAGGTAAGTTATTTTTGCTATCTACCCAATCATAATAGTTTGCAAAGTATTTAAAATACCACATTATCACCATAGGTGTGTTGTTAAACACAAACTCACAAACCTTGTAGCTTGGCTGTGATAACTCTTTGACTGCTGGTTTGCATTGCAATACATTGTGTGCAGGTGGATAGCTTTTAATTGTTTGGGTGACTAAATAGTCAGATTAATTTACAGTAATTTGTTGTTGCACTAAATCCTTTTTTAATTGTATAAACATGCGTATTTTTTTATTTTAAATATATTTGAATGTGATGGACCTGTCTTTTTTTTTTTTGGTGTGAAAAATCTGATGATTTTTTTGAATGTTAAAGGAAAAGTATAATCAGATTACAACTTTATATATGCAGTACTATACTTTAGTGAGAATCATTTATCCCCAGTGGATGTTTCATGTGAAGCTGGATGACTTTTGCCTAATGTGTAATGTAACGCCTGTGTACAAGTTAGCTTTCCTCTTTAATCTCCTGCATTCCAGGAATGTAAACAAACATGACTGATAAGGCCAAAAGGTCAGCACACTGCTTAACCAATAGCAATCAGGCAGCTTTTTCTTCTCATGTTTAGCAGTTATATCACACACATTTCCTGGTGCGGGTGTTTATCAGTGCTGCCTAATCAATCATTCTGCTTCACATGAAACATCTACTGGGGAGAAATGCTTCTCACTAAGGTATAGTACTGCCTATGTAAAGATGTAATCTGACTATAGTTCTCCTTTAATGCAGATGTCTTTTTTTATGTCATCTTCACCATCAGAAGTTGTTTTTTTTATCGAATTATTTACTGCTCCTATAAATATCTGTATATATTAATCATGATTATACTAAGGTACATCTTTTCAAAGTTAAATAAACACATTTTATTTTCCACTTCTGAATAGAACTTGCTTAATACCTTTTAAATTGATAGATTTGATAGATAAGAGTACAATAGACCTAAAGCACTTAAGATGTGACTAACCAATAAAAAGTTATGAGTTCCTGCATTGAGTTGTTCCCTAACAGTCCAAGGCATCCATTTTTCAATGTTAAACTCGCCTGCTCCCTCTTTGCATATGCAAATGTATATTAATGACACAGGGCCATACATCACATATTTACAGTTTTATATTACAATTTTACATGCGGTGATCCAACCCCTTCTTTTAACTGTCAAAGGGATAATGATTTCTAGTTAATTTTGCTCTTTATGATAAATTCTTTAAGTAGCCCTTCTTTTCAGTATCTACCATGGTTTTATTTATTTAATATAACCTAACCCTCCATTAACCACCTTTAACCTTACTTAAAGTGTAAGTAAAGTTATTGACCACACTATACATATATATTATATTTATAATGTATAAAGATAAACTGAAACATTTAAAAGTAAAAACGATTTTGTGTTTTTCAGTTCTGACCTCTTAATCTTGTAGCCTGTCTCCCCTGTATTTCTGTGTGTACTTGCTTCCTGTAATAGTGCCGAGAAGCCCTGCCCCCTAATGAGGTCACACAATGACTCATTCTGCTAGTGCATGCTTATTAATCTCATACATTCTTCTCACTGCTAAGCCCTTAGGCACTGAATTCCGACACTGTCTGTAATAATTGAGAAAAAATTCCAGCACTCCTTAGTAAAGAAGATAAAATAACTCCTTTTATTCGTACATTTTAAAAGCCAGTGCTTAAAATCAAAGAAAGCCTTGGTGATTTTAAAATCACCATTTGTAATTTTATGGCTTTTTAGAAGTGCTGACATTTGTAGTTTATCAGTAGCTGGATAGTTGAAAAGCTGATAACTCCTGTACAGTGATGTTAGTTTCCGACAATTACTATAATGCAGAACTATTTTTCTATGGTTTTATACTGAAATATTACCTCTTGTTTGTATGTGGTATACTGTTTAGTGACACTACGGCTTATTCATCTACCAAATAATGCCATTCCTTAAAATGATAATCTAGTTCTAAATCTATTTTCTGTGCTTTGTCAATATTGCAAAAATAGAAATGATCCTCCGGCACTCCGAAATGTGCAAACATTTTAAAGCTTCACATTTCGGAGTGCCGGAGGATCATTTCTATTTTTGCATTACTGCCTAAATCGCCTAGCTCACTCCAGAGCACCCGGATTTCCTTTTGATGCAACTGGGGATAGAGCGGTCAAACTTCTTTTTTCTTTGTCAATATTGCATGGAAAAAGTTTTTAGAAATATTTAAGTAATATAAATTTACATCTTGAGAAACTGACATGAGTTTATGTTTGACCTTTCCAAAATTGAAACAAATAGGGGAAACATTTTTCTTTGGAAATTATTTATTGACGAGCTTAAATACAAGGTGATTTAACTGCAAATAACACTCATTTAAACAAATAATGCCAGATTGATTGCTTTGTTGGAATCGGAATACACTGTACAGAAAACATATTTGTTTTGAAATATTAATCTTTGCTTTCTTCAGAGTGAATGAAACAATCACATTCCTTTGAACTGCTGCATGATTGACATTAGTTGCTGATTGCGTTTTTCAATGGCTTGTTGTTCTTCTTTTAACTTTTTCTGTTCCAGGAGAATTTCCTCCTTCAAACACAAAAAAAAATGACAAGAATTTAAACATTTATCCACCTGGTCCCAGAAAAGTCTTGCGAAGTCCATTTGGCAAATTCAACTGCACAATAGGGTTGGATGTCTTTGTGTACTCCACACTCTTTTTTTTTTTTTGTCACTTTTATTTTTTATTGTCATTAATAAAGCACTTTTTTATTATATGCTAAGATTATTGTGCGAGGTTTTTTTTATCTCTATTTTTCAATAGAAAGGTAGCCATCTGGCTACTTTTCTATCGAAAAATCGAGATTGAAAAAACTCACGTGATAATCTTGTGAGAATGATGCAAGATCTCACACGATAAACTCAGAAAGACAGAGAGCGGCGGTCTTTCTGACTTTATTAAATTTCGCCCAATTTAAATGTAATACTTTATCTGTTCAACATTTTCAGTGAGAGTAAGATCTGTAGTACTGGCAGCCCATTCCAGAAACTGCACCCTCTTTACTACAAACTGCAGAATGTGATCTCGGAACTGTCTTGCTTTAACAAGTATGGAGATCCCTGAAAAATAAATACTCTAGTTGGCAGGGTATGTTGCTTTAAATTGCTTATGTATCCCTCAGCATTAAATATACTATTACAGATGTGCATGTTACCCATGGAATTAGCACTAACACACCCATGACAGAAACTAACGTTACAACATTTTGCATAGGTAACAATGACTTTTCTGCCCAGACAATACAACATCCATTATTTCTCCTGAACATTTTAAAAGGTAGATTTATTAGATTATAGCACATTATTTTGCATCCGTGTATCTGATCTAAGCTTAATAGGTTTATGGATGTTGTAAATATTGATTTTCGCGGGTTCTAGTAATTTTAACTTGCATTTGTAGATTGGGCTAATAGTCTATCAAGCCTAATTCACCATTGTGCAAAGTGAGCTGTGAAGCCTTTGGCTCACTTTGCACATGGTGTTATGCGCCCGCTGATGTCCTGCACGTGGACATCAGTGAGCGCATTAAAGGAATTTCAGTCTCGGCGAGAGCACTCGAGTCTCCTCGCCGGGACTGGAATTCCTTTAATGCGCTCACTGATGTCCGCATGCAGGACATCAGCAAGCGCATAATACCGTTTGCGAAGTGAGCCGAAGGCTTCGCAGCTCACTTTGCACAATGGTGAATTAGGCTGTATATCTGTTATCGAGGGTTTTCCATAGTGTTCATGAGCCCATGTGGTTATATTAATGGCATAAGTTCAAAGTAGAAAACCCTGACACGTCCTTCTGTGAATGCTCCTTTATAACCAATCATGATAGTATTAACTGTTACCCATTGTAATCACGGGAAGCAATATGCTAAAATACCTACTTTGCATCAATTTTTTTACATTTATGCCGCATAAAAAGAAACATATCTTGTATCTTAATGCTGACCGTGTTGTTAGGAATGTTATTCCTTTACTCATTTCCAGTTAAAGATTTCCGTACCATCATGACTTTCAACTGTGACGTGTACCCTAGAAATAACTTTATTTCAGCCTTGTGTCCACAATTCCAATTATAAGCCCTTGCACTGCAATATGTTTAGTTAACTTACTCTTATCTTACTAATCTCCTTTCTTTCCTTGTCATTTTCCTCTGCCCTTGCTTTCAACCAGGCTTCGTTTTGTATTTTGTGTTTTTCCAACATTTCTTGGATTTCCTATAAAAATAAACACGACATTGCCATAATATCAATATACAATTTAGCAAGAAAAAAAACAAAAAACTGTCCAGTCTTAAGTATAAATAACATCAAAATGTTTTCTTTACTGCAAATGTAAGTCCAACAGTCAGATTAAAATATTAAGTAATTAAAGTCAAATCCAGACAAAATGAAAAGTTCTACTGTATGAAACTTTAATAGAATTGATCCAAGAATGCACACACTGGACGAATCGTATATTTTTGTCATTATTGACTACCCCTCTGTCATTACGTTTGCTACATGGACAAAACTTTGGTGTTCATAGTGCTCAAATAGGTGACATGTGAAATCTGACCACAAGACCCAATAATAATAATTATAATAAAAGAAAAAAATTCGAGTACAGGGAGACTGCATGAAAAATGTATCCCAATATGAGGAAAGATGCTAAAAAACCTCAGCTATGTGTTATTAAAAGTATGCCTCATTATAAATTAGACTTTATTATGAAGATTGCTAAAAATGTTTACACAAATACTGCTAGATTCAGGCATGCATTCATTTTACTTCTTAAAATATGTTTTTAAGGGGGGAATTCAGCAAGCTCCGAAGTGAGGCGCGTAGTGTTCGCCTCACTTCAGAAAAACTGAAATGCGCATGCTGATGTCCTGCACGCGGACATCAGCATGCGCATTAAAGGGATTCCCCTCCCGGCGAAGAGACTCCAGTGCTCTCGCCGGGAGGGGAATCCCTTTAATGCGCGTGCTGATGTCCGCGTGCAGGACATCAGCGAGCGCATTTCAGTTGTTCCGAAGTGAGGCGAACACTACGCGCCTCACTTCGGAGCTTGGTGAATTCCCCCCTAAAAGTAAATTTCATAATTGGACAGATGAGTCCAGTAGTATTATATGATACTTTATTTCAACTAACAGTTCATTTATTACATTTGTGTGCATTTTTAGTAATTTCATAAATGATTGTACTTGGTATAAAACACAGATTTTTGATTAAAAAAAAAAAAAAAATAGGCTCAACTGCTGCAAAAATGGATGCAAAGTATTTAATAAGTTGATATAAGCTAAGGATGGTGAACCTATGGCATGCGTGCCGTCATCGTTGCTGCCTTCTGCAATACTGCAAATATAGTGCAGTGAATTAATTATACATAAGTTCATATTTCCAACCTCCTGTACATAAAACTAAACAAGAGGCAGAATTATAAAACAAAACTTTATTAATATTTATTAACCAATGATATCAATTCCATACAGTATATGATAACAAATTTGGCAAAGGAAGACAAACCTGTTGCTGAATTTGGTACTGCCTATTAAAGGCCTGTTTTTCCTGTTGGAAAGCTGCTTGTGACTGGGCAAATGTTATTCTTTCTCTAGAGGTAGAATAAGAGAATGTAATAGCAATGGAGAGAAACATTATTGCTATATCCTACTAAGGACTTGCATATCTATTTATTTTAGCAGTTCACCAAGTGCTATTGTAATTTTGTACCTCAGATGCATACTTTCTAGACTCAATCTTAGAAATAAATATATGTTTCCTAACCAACCTATTGTAAGTAATAAGATAAAAAGGTAACACTGGTAATTGAATGGTTATAATGCATGTATATTTTTATCTATAGCGGCACTGTTTACAATACAATAACCCTAAAATAAACTACTACTTTGTTTTAGTTCACACAGGAACCACGTGGGAAAAGATTATAACGGCAGAGCTGCCCTAGGGGTTCTGACTGCGGTGTGTTTTTTATGTGGTGACAAAACCCCTTGCGACCACAAGTGAATTGCTCAAAAGCTCAGACACGGCCATTTTACCTCTAAAATGTCGGAGGTTTTGAGTGGTGAACTTGAGGTTAAAAACCAAGGAAGTGGGAATATTTTCACAGGTTAAACTGTGAGGAATGAAAACACCTAGTGTAGCCCAGCCCTATGTGAGGAAGTGTGTATAGCTGGGAGGACTACCGTACACTACTAAATATTGTCTATGCAGTAGCATTTTTAAAATCTAAATTATAGTTAAGCACTAGTCAGTAGGACAGTGTTTGCTTATTGTTGTACACCTTCAAAGAGTTCCACATGAGCAGGTGCTTTAAGCTTTAAGACAATTTAAGGGTATTAAAATGTTGAACACCCCCTATTTACAACTGAAGATGTCCTATATTTTAATCTGCACAGGCATCTTTATTTTTAAAACCTTGTTAAGGATTATACTACTGTACAACAATAGTGTTTATAAAAATAACAGTTTACCTGATCCTTCTAAAGAACTTAACTATATAGAAAACCATTGTTACAAACACTTATTCTAAACCAAGGAATTCAACATTAAACCAAACTGAAACAGCAATTCGTATAAATAAGAAGAAATACTCACAAGTTTATTTTTTTAAATTCCGTCTCCAACAAATCAAATGCTGCTGTTATCTTTTCCATTGCTTCTTTACGTATACATGTATAGTCGCCAGCTTTTAGTTCCTATTTTGAAAAAGTTAGTTATGTTATCAACCTTATATTGAAATGTACAATGCATGCAGTCAGGGCTGGACTGTGGGGTAGGCAGCCGCCTAGGGCGCTGCTGGAGCTGGGGACTATCTTGGTGCTTGCCTCCTCTTTTTCCCTGTCCCTACCTACCTTTTCCATGGCCTGGCTCTGTCTGCTGTAGCGCTAAGCACTACAGCGTTCCTCCCTCCCCGCAGCAATGATTTAACTTTTTGTGATTGGCAGGAAGTAAAAGTAGTGCTGGGGAGAGGAAAACTGCAGTGCTACAGCTGACAGAGCTGGGCCATGTAAGAAGTAGGTAGGTACACTGAAAAGGAGGGGGTGAGCATCAAAAGAGCACCATCCTTCTGAGCATAGGGAGTAGGAAGGAGGAGGCAGCACAGTGTAGGGAGGGGCTTGCGGCTGTAGTACAGTGTGGGAGGGGGGGTTGTGGGGAAGTCCAGTATGGGAAAAAGGTGGGGTTGGGTCAGCACAGTATGAAAGGGGGGTTGAGGGGATTATGGGGACAACACAGGATTGGAGCGGGGTTGTGGAGGAAGCACAGTATGGGAAATTGGGGCTGTTGTGGGGCAGGTAGCTCAGGGGAAGTGGGGAAGTAAAGCAGCAAGGAGGAAAGGTAACTTTACTTTTAAGAATTTTTTCTTTGTGGGCACACCCTAATGAAATAGCCTGCGCACACCTATGGGGATTATTCGGGGGTGGGGGTAGTGCTTGAGGATGACATCCAACTAGGAGTGCTGAGGAATAGACGCCTGAACTCTGTACACTTATATGCAGAGGTGCCAATGATCTAATTCTAATCCCCTGAGCTCCCAGACAAAGCGGCACACAGAGGATAAGAATCAGATCATCGGGTCACCTCTACATACAAGCGCTACTAGCAGTGTATTTGGGTGGCTTCTGAAACCCCTTACTTTGATAATATTGGTAGTGAATTATATATATCATATACAGTATGTGTTGGATAGAATGTGCTGGACAAAAATAATCTGATAAAAAGTTAGTAGTTATTGTGTGGGTAAAAGAAGATATTTATTCAGCAACAAAATATTTTGAGTTAATATTGGGATCTGACATAATACAAACAACTATAAATATATGAACTAAGAATCATCCAGGGTTAGAGAAAGACAAAATATTGTCATTACTGGACATCTTTTCTTCATTGTGCCGTATACATTGATATTCATATTCCAGCAATGATGTAGATTTATTATAAATATGAGTTATACTGATATCTACAGGAGAAAGTATTGAATTGAGATCCCCTGCAAAGCAGTGGAGATAAAATGATTAGTTCATTCATGGAGAAGCTGAGATACACAATCACTGTATTATTGATAATGGTCTTCATAGAAACCGTGCCAACTGAAGTACTAACTACCCTAACAATGGAACTGTAAATCCTCAATTAAATGAACACTCATTTTATAACATATTTGTGTCTTAAATCAATTTCTACAAAGATTTGTTTTCACTTTGGAAACTCCTTTTGCAAATACATAGGGACAAAAGTTCCCTTAATTGTTCCTAAATGTAACTGCATAAAGGGAGACTAGGGTTCAAGTCCACTGATCAATGCTTTGCACTGTCTATCTATTAATATTAATGTGCTTGTACACTAATGATGATGGAGGTTTAGTGATCTTTTAATGTCCCACTGTAGCATCTCAATCATTTTGAAATCTAGATTTAGATTGGCATTCAGCCGTGTCTTGTTGCTAGGCAACAGTGCGCTGCCCCTGGTTCCTATAATCCCCACCATTTGTCACTATTATTACATGGCGGCAGATCATTCATGTAGCATGTGCTATGCTGGTGTTATCAGTTTATGTCATAGTTTTCTTGGATGTTGTTTTGAAGCTCCAGCCCCTGTACATTAATTTCTTAAGTGTTTCAACTCTACAGTGTTACAATTCTGCTCTCCAGCAACTTTTTATTTAGTGCTGTTCCTGCTCTACCATATTCTGGTGTGTTACAATTCCTTGGTTCCATCCTTCTGCATTGTTGCTGCCATAAGCATAGTGGTTAAAATGGGTGGCACAATCTTGGTGTTCCCTCACAGCAAAATGCATACCTCTTCCTCAGGAAGAACGACAAGGTCATTAGACTGTGGGCCCTGGGGTTAACCGGCACTAACCCTTTTATAATAAGAAGCATCTTTTCCACCACCATGCTTGATCAAATAACTAGTCCAATCGTCAAATGGCGATGGATGGAAGGCGCTTTCTCTTTCACTCAAGCTTCTTTTGTTTTGGATAAAATGTATTTATTTCTTACAAGCTATACTTGTTCTTTATTTTTTGTATTGTAAAGTTATGATGGTCCCCCTGGATGAAGTCAGCTTTTATTTTCTTTGAATAATAGAAACAATATCCAGTTTTTATGGGTTAGGGTACAAACCCCAAGTTTAGTAGCTTTTATTTAGGACCATATGGTGAATAGTTCGGTCTTATATCAGAGACAAATCACTGCGCTGCTAATGGGGTGAGTGTAAGGTCAATAAATTACATCAGTGACAAGGGCAGTTTCAAGTGCATTGATTTCCCTCAAGCCTTGGCCTGAGTTTGGCTTTGTACTTGGACATTGGATAACCTCACAGTTAAGTGTAGGATCACACAATAATCTGTAGAATTAACAATATGTTTACTTAAAATATTATATTACCTTTTATCTACCAGTATAATTAAAAAGGTTCAAAATCATAATGTCTAACTTTTACAATAAAAAAAAGTTTTATTATTACAGTGATGATGTTTACTTTACTTGCCAAATACAGGTGTCTGACTCACAGTGGCCAATTTGCCATCTTTAGGTATTCTACTTGCCAAAAAACTTTAATGATTTTGTGTTTAAAAAAACCCCCAAAAACATAAAAAATAGAATTTAAAGGAGACAAATCCTGTTTGGATTGGCATGGCCGTAATAAATAATGTTATCTCTGAAGTTGACTTCCTTCTTTGTATTATTGTGAGTTTGTTGCTTTTCCTGGGGCAGCAACTGTGCACATTGTCATATCTGATTCTTCTGTGTTTTTATCATAGACAATATCTATTGAAGCATCTAATTTGGTAGGTCAGTTTTATCAGTCATTTGTCAAATGTTTTTCTTAGGGACTCAACTACTATACAAAAAAAATTGCAAGAAAATGTTTAGTAAGTCTTACTGGGCAAGGTGCAGGAGAACCGTTCCTTAGAGGCTGTGGCTCACTTAACTCATACTTGACTTTGGGGATTTTAGTTGGAGTAAATCTACAGAATAATAGAATACATGGTTTCATTAATAAACTTATAGTTTTTACTCTTGTGCATAGTCCAAATAATAGGTTAGCTCTCACTTATAATAAAAAAAAAAAAATCTATTACGGTAGCATACAATTACAGCTCCAATGCTGGTAAATATATGTTTCATTAATAAAACAATGGAATTTGCCCTCCTGGCAGAAAAGCAAACAGCAATTGTCTTTAACACAAACAAGTTTACTGAGTGTGTTTATGCCCAAAAAAAAAAAGCTTTCTTATCAAAACAAATAAGTTACTAAATCATTTAGTTCGAGTTTAACTTACTACTCAGTGGGAGAGACAAAACCAAGAAATGTAACCTTCTTTATGGGGTATCTGCTTTGGGTTGCTTTTCCAGTCCTCTGTACCAGAAGCAGATAATCCACCAGGTTACTTTCCATCTCAGTTTCTTATATCACCAAAACTTGTCGCACAATCTACTTACAAAAAAACAAACAAAAAAAAAAACAAACCTGAAAAGACTAACCAAGACAGTCCACTAGGCTGCAGCAAAGAGTCACATGTGACTGAGGAAATTTTACATTATAAATCCTGTAGTGCTTGTATGGCTTTCCTCAAAACATGCACTGTTGGTGAACAGGCTTAGTGCAATAAAGTGACGTCTTCTTCACAGGAATCTGGTGACAATACCACCATAGCTACCTTTTTTCACAATGATGAGAACATATTGATAATACCTTTTTTTTAAATATCTTAATATAATAATAATAATGCTTAATACATAAATAAATGCTTACCCATTGCTTACCCCCTGGATTCCACACTCAATTAGAATGTCTTTCATGACTGCAAAGAAACAATACATTAAAGTGATTGCCCTATTTGGGGGATTTTTACTTAAGTTGACAAGTTTTTTTGGACTAGTTAATGCTGAATAAACAGTCTATTTTTTTATTAATAATACTCTTTTTGCCTATTTACAATGTCAATTTTATCACCCAAAAGTGTTCCGCTTCTTCAGGTTAGTGAAAACCTATTATTCCTCATGAAGTTCATCCTGTCAGTTAGACACCGTGAAAGAAAGATTTCCCCATCAACAAAGGACATTAATATAAATCTGCAATGGAGGACGACCCTAATAGATTCATATTTATCAATAATGATTTATATTAATGGGGAGAAATTTTTATTGATCCTTTATGAATCAAGGGAATAAAAAAAAACGTACAGGGAAATGTAAGACTAAATTAGATTATTTTATTGTCACTGAATAAGTATAAAATAAACCATACAAATCAGCAAAATTACAGGTGCGTCCAAGATGCTATCAATGAGGAATGAATAATAAAATTAATAACAGTAATACATAAAATTACATAAATATTTGCCAAGTAAAGTGCATTGAAATATATGTAGTGGTAATAACAGACACAGATGATACATTATTGCCTGGATAGTGGTAGCAGTAGAACCAAGGGGGGAGTGAGGAGGGAAGTACACAGTGGCAAGTGTTCAGATAGGGAAAGGTTCAGGGGGTAATTCACTAAGCTCCGAAGTGAGCTGCGTACTGTTCGCCTCACTT
>WMED01001010.1:0-29893 GCA_019650415.1 Pipa parva
GGGTAAATGGCCTCAGGGGGCCGCATCCGGCCCGTGGGCCGTAGTTTGGGGACCCCTGATATATGTGCTAAATAAACAAGGTATAACGACTGTGCTTCATCATTTTTATGACTATGCCTTTCTGTAAACTTGCCTACAAAATAAACCCAAATGGAACCCTAATCGTTAGTCTGATTGGTATCCTAAGTACTATTTAGCCATTGCAGTCGGCAGATAGGTCAGAACATATCACATGTAACACACAAAAATGTCCTACAAGCCAGTTGGACCTAGATTCTCAAAAGTCTGCAAAACTGTAATTGCTACAAATGGAGTATTCTATGGATAAAACTTATGTTTAGAAGAAGAATATAAATTACAACTACAACATGACACTGTAAATGTACTGGGTCAATGTGCTGACTAACTTATGGTTTATTTAAAGATATCTTGACTTAAAGCAACAATAGTAACAATGCAAAAAGGAAATTGCTATTTTGAATGGCATCAAAGTCATTCCTCTTATGGCATCTTTGTATTAGTTTTTGCTGTCTCTCTTTCTCTATCTGCTGGTTGCAGCCATATTAGGCTTTCCGGGGCACTTCATGAATATGTATGATCTAAAGTTCTAACAGATGAAAAATGGCAGCAACTACAAGACTATGCCGAAAAAAAACCCTCACATTAACAAAAATCAGGAATTTAAAAAAATAAGGAATTAAGCGTATGCCTGAAGGTATCCGTTTTATCAGACCTACGTAGGAAAATCCGTCATGCCAATCCAAATGAGGATGTATTTCTAAACATTTACCTGCTAGGGTCCTTGGACACTAAGCCAGACAGTTACTAGAAACATTATGTTTAAAGAAATTCCATAACATTTAACACACAAATCCGTTAAAGTAGCCAAGTATGTATTGGGTTCAGAGGTGAAACAAGCACATTTCACTTGAAATCTATGAAAAAAATCAGAAAATACAACATTTAATCAATCTCTTGCTCCAACTGTGGCCAAACGTTGCAGGTCCACCCAGAGGGATCAGTGTTCCATTTAGGTTTCAGTAAAATATATGTATCAATACTGTTAAAGCATTCCAAGAATTAAATTAATCTGTTTTAAAGTCCAAGGGCAGAAAAACTTCTGTTTAGTTAAAAAGGGCATGTTCACCTTAAATGCAATTGTAATATGTAAGATTATTTGCAATTCGTCTTCTTTTTTATATTTTGTGGTGTTTTGAATTATTTATTTTTTTGTTCCTAACCTCTCATTAATTACATTAAAATGTATAATTTAACCCTAGCAACCACACAGCATTTTTATGTACAAAAAAAGTATAGAATAGTATAGTATAGAATGTCAGAGACTGTACAGATCCTGATCCAAATGGTAAAAAAGGAAAATAATAAGAAAAAAATGTAATCTTCAGAAATATATATATATACTTAATATATATAGAAATATAGTTCTGACAAAACAGAACAAAAAACAGGCGAATGATGGTGGGGGGGGAAGACAATTAGATACCATGGTTTACAACATGATAAATCTCATTTTATTGTGAGATTCCCCACTCCCCTCTTACAATAAAATGAAAATATTGTCTGTTGTTTCCATTATTGTGCTTGGACTATCTACACACCATTATGGACACATTTTAGAACAGGTGGCTCGGAACTTTATTGGTGTGCAGCCAGACATTAAAGCACTTGAACCATGCAGATATTCACATTCACATACCCCAAGCATTTGACTTTGAAACAGCTGAATGAAGTTTGAAATTATACTCATAACTGCAGATGTTTTACCCCTTCTTATCACAGCACAGAAATAGATTATAGGGCCAGAGAACTTAAGGGTAATGCACAAGGGAACAGAAAGACAAAACACAGCGCACATTAAATCTACATTTCACACACAACAAGCAGAAAGGCAAAGTGTTCAATATGAAAAGCGTTTTTGAAAAATTTTTGTACTTGATCTTTTTTAATTTAGATTTTTTTTTTAATCCTTTTTTGTTTTGAACAGAAAATCAACTAATCCAGCTAACACCAATAACCACATAATCCCACTACTTAACAATATACTAAGAATTGTATCCAAGGCATATTTTATATACACCACTATTGGTAATTTAAAACTAAGGCTTTTTTACCGATTCTTTTTTATCTTATTGTGATACACATCACTGCCATTTTCAGTAACATTATGTTATTGCATTCATTAAAGAGGCCACCAGCAAAACCACTAACAAAAAACAGAAGAAGTAGTAGTGCATATGACAATGGCAATAAACGTCATGTTAAACACTGTAGCGTAGCGCTATTGGTATAGTACAATATAACATTTTTATTGTTCCCAATGTGATATATGATTATCTGCTAGACTAATATTCCCACACATTTTTAAGATATGTTGGATTACCTGAAGTAGCTGTAATGAAGGAAGTGATGATATGCAGGGAACAACGAGTAAAGGGGCATGTTGTGTGATGGAGGCTGTGCAGTAATAATATATGTGCCAATACTATATACCCACCTTCTACTTATTCTTATCAAAACAGATCTTCCCATCAAATATATTAAGGGTGAAATTTACTAAACTCAAAAAGGACGATTTCACCTTTTCGAGTTTATTCCCTGTAAACCTCACTGTTTGATAAGTACATATCAATCAATATTTTTCGATCAAAACTTTCCGATCAGATTTTTCGATGGAAAGGTAGCCATCCTTTAGTACTTTGCTATATTTGCATCGAGAAATCCAACTGAAAAGTTCCGATCTGTAAATATAGATTAAAAAATATTGATCGATATTTACCAACTGAACAACGAGATTTACAGGGAATAAACTCGAAAAGGTGAAATTGACCTTTGCAAGTTTAGTAAATTTGCTTATAATGTTACACTATGATGCTGCCTGTTGTTGTAGTGGCAAATACAAACATACTGTAATATGACCTACACATTTGGTAGACGTTTAATTATTGGGGTGGCTGTAATATGATCATTCAATGAGTAAAGAGCAGCAAGTTAAATTTATTTATTCAGTCCTGCCCAAGATTGTGAGATGAAAATCTCCTCGATTCAGCTCGTTTCCTCAATCTGTATGTGAAATAGATCATTTCATACTAACCACCCCTTCCTCGTTTTGGCAAAATGGCCACTAAAGCGCATGTGTAGACTGTTTTACAGTTCTCCTTTAAAAACTGTGTTGTCGTTCATTAGATGCTTGGACAACTGCAGCTACACCATGAAATAAATCATTCTCCTCAACTGCTTAAAAGTTACCTAATGCAAATTTTGGTACAGATGGGTCAATGAGTCCTCCAATAACTGTAACAAAAGTATGAACACCTTATTTTCCTAGATAAACAGAGAAGTAATGAAACATTTCAACAATAGATGCCTGAAAAAAAATCAACTTCTCACTCTGTTGTCTTTGATGTGGAGGTAGAGACAATTTAAGAAATAGACAGATGTATCTATTGAGCGAGCTGAAAAGCGTTTAACATCTCCAGATACAGTGATAATATAAATGTTTGCTAAAACCAGTAGGAATGCATAAAGAAAGAGAGAAAGAAGCAGATACTTCTGTTGGAAACACACTGAAAGAATTCCATAGAGTTACTGATTAAATAGCTGTCACGAGAGCTAGTGGATGGGACTGAAGGCAAATAAGCATTTATTCCCAGTATGAATAAATGTCCACCAAGAGAGAGTTAATATACAGGTAGTCCTCGACTTACAACATTGATCCGTTCTTACGCGGCGTCGTAAACCGAATTTCGATGTAAGTCGGATCATACGTTCATACAGTATGGTTGCACGCAGTTCGACTTACATCGCAAAACCGTGTAAGTCGGAACAAGGCATGGTTGCACGCAGTTCGACTTACGTCGCAAAACCGTGAAAGTCGGAACAAGGCATGGTTGCACGCAGTTCGACTTACGTCGCAAAACCGTGCAAGTTGGAACAAGGCATCGTATAAAGCGTCGTAACCCCGAAACGACGTAATTCGAGGCCGTCGTAACCCGAGGACTACCTGTATATACTTCTAGCAGCATGTTTTGTTACTTGCTCTGAATATTCACACCCATATATTCACATTTGGAATCTACTGTATTGAAAGTTTGTTTTATCACTGTCTGAATCTTCTTGCTGGTGTTCTTGCTGCCAGTGTGCCTTTAGCAGCCAGTAGATTTCTAATCCGTTTCTGTAAGCTGCAGAAACACAGCATTATTAATCTAAGTAGGGAGTATCCTCTGTTGGTGTAATTCCTTACTTCTGATTTGGGCAGGAGACAAACTGTTCCCATGACTCTGTGGTTGTATGTTTGCTCGCAGAACACCCAGCCAGCACCACCCCTATTTCCAACTCAGTCCAGAGCCTTTTAACATTTTTCCTTTCAAAAACAAGTATAAGATCTACTAATAGGAATGACAGATCATAAAGGAAACACTAATTTGCTCTGCATCTACACTAAATGTAGCTGGACAACACTTAGATTTCTCATCATCCAGTCAGTAATCATAACGCAGGCTGTGTGCTGATACCAGTTTCTGCTTGTGCAGAATGTTAGTGGGAAATGACATACAATAATTCAGGCACTCTGCAGCAGTCCATGCTGAAACTTAGCACGCTGACAAAAATGTGCAGAGCAACAGTCCTATTTGATTTTCCCTTTACATTTCATTAATTGTATGGATAATCTTTGTAGCAAAACATTCTTCTGTTTCCCACTGTTCTTTCCTTCTTTCTACATGCATCCTTCCATAGGTACATCATGTAAGTTGCATATGATGCCATACTCACTGGCTAGACAAACTCTGAGAGCCCCTAGAGTTTAGTAGTATCTATTGTACACATATAAGCAGATGGTTGATTAATAGTGGAGTGTAAAGTGTATTTCAGTCTGTCTTTCTTAAATCAAACTCCTTCTCTGGGCTATTACAAGCAGAAAAAGTCCAGGGAAAAAAATGTTATAAACAGAACAATATATCTGGCAAATAAGGTAATCTATTTTTCTTCAACAGATTAAGCAAAGTGTAAATATGCTATATGCAATAAACAAAAATACAAAATAATTAAAAAATCAATAGGAGAGCCTACATTAAACTAAGCATATTGTTGCAAAAGATATATATACTGTACTACACATCACAATTTATATATACAAACAGAATTTGCAATCATATGTAAATCGAATAAACACATAAATTATATCTCCATTCCATGTAGTAAATCTCATTGGAGTCAGTAAGTTCAAAACATACCATAAAGTGAATAGAAACATATATAATATAAAAAATATTGTATAAAAAGCATATAACATACAAGATAATTCAATGAATTCAATAAAATAATCAGTTGAACTTATTAAATAAAGGGGATGAAATCTACTACTTTATTCAAACCTCCAGGTGACTTGGTTTGTAATAAACATATCCATCGTGTCACTCTACCTCAGACTATTGTGATTATTGCCATTTGATTTTGGAGTTTTGAAGGGGTCTACTTTCTATTATTCCCCTTTTTAAAATTGTTTTTGAACATTTTTTGTGTCACGTACTTTTTGTGTTAAAATTTAATAGAAGAAGTGTATGACACAAAAAAAAAATGTTTAAAAAACAATTTAAAAAGGGGGATAATAGAAACAGGGGGTTATTCATTAAAGTTGGAATTGTTGTGTATAGGTGTGAATTCACCAAGTAAAGACAGTCGCAATAGGCTGCTACTGTCGCAGTCACGTTTTTATAATGAGAATATTGTCACAGTCGCGACTTTATCATGGGAAAATTGTTGCAATATTCCAAATTTCCCAGTTAGACTTTGCCAGATCAGTAGGAGGCTGATGGCATTAGCTCTGGGGGAGGCATAACGCAAGTGTTCATTCAAGTGACAAAAAAGACTGCGACCAAGTGACAAAATAAACTATGGATACAGTGACATAGGAAAGGATCTATTATTCACTTGACACAGTTAGAGGGACATTGTGAGGATGATACTGTATCACTGGTGGAACTCACATCACTCTGCATTTTACTAATGTTTGACCGACTATGCTGCACAATGCAATAAAGTACATCCAAAGCCATTTACTTCTTTGTTAAGGAAATACACTTGTCACAGAGTAGCAACCCAAAGTGTCACAAAACTCACTTTGACAGTCTAATTTGAACTTTTAGAAATAAGCCTTTATGTGTGATGAAATGTCATGGTTTACCAGCATTTTTAAATGGATACAACATGGCTACCATGAGATTCTAGCATCAGCAGTTCTAGGATTTGCTGCTTTATAACACAGTGGTTTAGGCTAGCAGACCCTGTATTTTAAGCAAATCGGTAAAGGTTATCGTACACTGATTCTTTAAATAAACGTTTCATTGCTTCAAGGTTCTCAAATATGCACTGAGAAGAGCCGCCATCTTCTGTTCCCTGGATACAGAAAATATTGTATGGTTTTACAGGCTAAATGGTAGGCTTACAAGCTGACATACTTGCTTTTATTTCACAGTTGCAACAATTTAACAATCCTGAATGGTTACTGTTCTCTGGATCAAGGGTCCCCATTGACTTGGCCGTGGACCATTTGTTACTAGTCCATGCATTTTTGTGTTTATTTTATTTCCATTTTACTGGTTGTTGAAGTCTATCCCCACCTCTCCCTCCCCAGCCCCACCACACTCACACCACAACCCCTCCTGGTCTGTGGAAAAATTGTCTTACATAAAACGAAAAAGGTTTGGGTCTGCTGCTCAGGATAATAGCAAGATTAATTAATTATGTAGGCAATACCAGAAACATTAAAAGAACAAAAGAACAACAATATATTATATAAATGTCTTTGGGAAAAATAGTAAGAAAACCATAAAAAATTTTTACGCTATATTAGATGTGACTGTAACTATAGATGTTTCACATGAAATTCATTTGATTCTCTTGTGTTTGATACCTAACACTGAGTTGAGTGCAAATCAGTCAAGTCCCTAAGAAAGTCAGTGTATATACTGCATTGTTTTCTGCTTGATGAAAGTATTCCTTGCATTTAAGCAGTTATGTGGCCAAAACAATCATTCCATGCAGGCCTTTCCCTTGGCAAACAGCATACATCACAAACCAAAGATAGGAAAGCTTTGCTAGGAATTGCTTGGAGAAAATGAGTGAGAGCAGCAAAAGGTCTGTGAGTTTTTCTACAAAGGTTTTACCGCATGAGAGTAGATTAGAGGAATTGTAGTGTTTTGTATGTATGTATGTATTTGTTCATTTATGTAGTGCTACTATATTAGTGCTTTACAAAGGTTTGTCACTCACTTCAGTCCCTGCCCCATGGAGCTTACAATCTAGTTTCCCTATTCAGTCACACACACATAGACAGGCACAGATGTATGTTTTTGGATTGTGGGAGGAAACCAGAGTGCCTGGAGGAAACCCACGCAAGTGCAGAGAGAACATACAAACTCCATGCAGGTGAAGTGCAGGGTGGAATTGATTTTGATTCCATTTTTTTCTGCTTCCATGACAATACAAATGTCTGCCACTGCCCTAAAGGGACATCCTTTATCCTCAAAGCATTTGTTTGTACCTTAAAACAATATATACTGTTTAGTAAAGTACATTAGCAGTGCAAAAAATAACACAGGGTATTTTTATAAATGAGAGACAAAACCTCATTGTAGCCACATGCTATGGAGCAATAAATAAACCAGTTTTCAGCTTGAAAGAGTTAAACATAGAAATTTTAAGAAAACTGCATATTTTTAGTCATAACTATGGCGCATATTTATATATTCAAAGGGAAAAATGTAATGAAATGGAAAATAATTTTGACACGATATCTAACTAATTTATACAAAAAAAATTTAGTTTACCACAATATTGAAAATTTGATTTCATGATATCGAATTTACGTATTTTCAATTGAAAAATTTCAATCTGTTTATTTCTATGGAAATTCCGTAGTGTTGATAATTTCGCCAGAAAAATTCAATATTTCAAAATTTTTTCATCGAAATTTTTGAGACAAAAGGTCAAAAACAGCCTTTTTGACTTTAATAAATGTTGACCAAAGTGTGAACTGTTTTGTAGATGCGTCATTACATGACCATTCCCTACTTCTCCAACATCGCATACTCAGCAAAACAGCACTTCTAGTTCATGACATTACACTGGCTGCGCATTCAGACAACGCTTCACAGTTTTTCCCAGTAAATGCAACAAAACATTGAGTATTCATCATATGTCAAAGTGACAATTTACCCAATGAGTACAGGCATGAATATGTAAATTTGAATTCAACAAATAAAGTGGCAAACTGGAGTGGCTTACATCAGTTTCCCGTTACTATTCTGGTGACATTTCACTTAAAAGGTGAGCACAAGCTAGGATTTGTCCGCCATTTAAATAAATATATTTAAAAAATTGTTGTAACTTATGTGACTATTCTCCAGCAACAATACTGGCAACAAAATTGTGACATATGCCCTTTTTTATGATAATTCATGCTTATTGCTACGATGTTGTCAATAAATAAAAACAAAAAAAGAACATGCTTATAGTGGCATTGTCTCCTGTAAAGAGAGAAGATGACATCCCTTCACTATGCCTATTCATGACAAATTCACTACTATTCACCTGACTACACTCAGAAGGCACTTAGTGAATACGCACAATTGATTTTGCTATTAGTATGACAAATTCATTTCTGGAGGTGAACTGACTCTCCAGTGAATGTGCGAACTGACTCTCCAGTGAATGTGCGAACTGACTCTCCAGTGAATGTGCGAACTGACTCTCCAGTGAATGTGCGAGTTTCATCAATGTATATTGAGGTACTTTCCCTTCTCTTCTCATTCCAGGATATTTTGAAAATTAATAAAAGTTCGGAATTATAGCCTATAAAGCAGTTGCATGTGACTAAAGTTCTAAAAACTGGTACTTCAAATCAAAAAAATATCAAAACTAAATGAAATCTACAATATTTTTTGAATGATACATCTCTCTATGCATATCTCTATACTTGGCAACCTGCACAGTTCCCTTAGCAAATTCCAATTTAATTTTAGAAAACTTGCTTCTTTTACTTCCTGTCCCAGTTCTAACCCTAGCTGATCTGCATTAGCCACACCCCTACCCAACTCCAAATCATAACATCCTAACTCCGCCCCCTCATATGTAGCTTCCTTCCCGTCCATCAAGCTCCAGTCCCCTGCAAAGTAGAGGACCGCTACCCCAACTATGTTCTTAGCTTTGCATTTCTCCTAGCAAAAAGGTGATACAATCCCTTAAACAGAAAATAAAACTTAACTGACTGAAAAACATTAATTTCCATGAGGTAATGACTAACCGGGCAAATTTATTTCTTGGATTTGGTTTAACATTAATGGTCATTCTGGGTATTTGAAAAAAAATACTGTTTTTCCAAAGCAATCTGTCATTAGTCAAACTGTACTAGAAGGGTTAGTGGAAGTTGTTGCAAAGAACATTCAGCCAGTTAGGCAATCTGTTTTCTCCCACACAGATCATGATGATGCTGATGCTGTACATTTTCTTTGTTTTCTTTTTTTAACTTCTCTCTACAAGAAATTAACCATTTTTATTGCAAAAATTGAACAGAAATGATCAAACATGCTTTTAATTCATAGTACAACAAAATTCAACGTGTGCATTCCCAGATTTCGGCTTGGAAATCTGGCAGTCAGTGTTGTCTTTGAGCCAATGTTTGTTTCAAAAAACTTAAATCATAACCATTATTTTTCACTTTGCTTCTTTAGCATAAAAAGAAAAAAAATCCATTCACCGAAATGGACTTGCAGGATAAGTTATTACATACTAAAGTTTAATAAAGTCACTGTCTGGTGACAGTCTAGTGATGTACTACTCGTATGCTAAGGTACTGTATAATACGCTCATTATTCTTAGTTTTCTAGGAAAATAGTTGTTAAAAGTGAACTCCAGTTTGTTTCTCCTAGAGATGATTTTTAAGCGAGGAGGGAGGAAATACTTACCATTCAGGGGGTTAATCTCTAAAGTCCGAATTGTTGCATAAAGTTGTGAATTCGCCAGCTGAAGACAGTCGCAATAGACTGCTACAGTCACAGTTGCATCTTTACAATGAGAATATTGTCGCAGCCGCAGCTTTACAATGGGAGAATTGTCGCAGCTTTACAATGGGAGAATTGTCGCAGCCGCAGCTTTACAATGGGAGAATTGTCGCAGCCGCAGCTTTACTATGGGAGAATTGTCGCAGCCGCAGCTTTACTATGGGAGAATTGTCGCAGCTTTACAATGGGAGAATTGTCGCAGCCGCAGCTTTACTATGGGAGAATTGTCGCAGCTGCAGCTTTACTATGGGAATCCGCTGTTTGAGAATTCGACAGTTGAATTCAGACTTTAGAGAATAACCCCCTCACTTTTATGCTGCAGCGCTATTTTTGGTTTGAGCAGGCACTACAATTCTCTTCACTTCCTGTTCCTATGTTTCAGTGTCTAGTAGCAGTTTTACATCAGAAAAATGTTAGTTTACATTATTTTATTTCCCCTATACCAGGGGTCGGCAAAGTTGTTTTGGGAGAGAGCCATTTCACTCCCTCCTCCAGCAGCGACAACTATCTTGTGAGCTGCCAGAGGAGAGAGGCGTGCCCTCTCCTGACCACATGACCACCAACAGCCAATCAAAAGAACCATCGGCGGTCATGGGCGGGGTTTGGGCGTGGTTTCAGCAGTGCGCTCCGAGCCACAACAAGGTGGCTAAAGAGCTGCAAGTGGCTCGCGAACCGCACTTTGCCGACCACTGTCCTATACCATTGAATGCTAACTGCTGATTAGTTGCTATGGGTTACAAGACTTCTAAAGTTTTCCCTTGTTGATGAATTCCACTGATTCTTGTCTATTATTTGTTTTCCCCAATAAGAATTTTTACAGCTAGCAGCTATCAGCTTACACAAACAAATGTGTGTAAACAGGGCTTTTTTTGTGCCGGTACAGCGTACTGGAAAATGCCGGGCCTAGGGGTAGCGGGATAGGGGTGCTATCTTAGTACCGTCCCCTCTCCTTACCTACCTCCTCCTCGGCCCGGCTGTCACTGCTGTAGCGCTACAACGTTCCCAACTTCCTACCTCTCTAGTAATGATGTCAATTCCTGGTTCTCACAGGAACTGACATCATTGCCGGGAGGAGGGAAGATAGCCAGGCCGAGGAGGTAGGAACATTACCAATGTAGCATCCCCCTCCATCACATGGTAGGGACTAGGAAGGAGGGGGCAGCAACTCAATGCAAAGCCAGTTTCTTCTGCTCTGTGATACTCTTCCCTTTCTCTTGAATGTTAGGCAAAGTTGAACATGCGCACAAGCAGTTTTACATCAGAATTCTGTTTCTGGGTATACTCTACAAATATACAGTAGGAAGTGAAAAGGATTATAACAGTGCCCAGAACAAAAGCTCTCCTTTAGCTCTCTAATTAAGTTATTGATGAATTGAGTGTCGTAATTAAAGAATTTATTTAATGAATGCTTATTAAACCAATGTACCTCTGCTTTAAATTCTAAGGAGGCTATTGACTAAAGTCTGAATTGTCGTAAAAGCTGTGAATTCACCACTTCAGCAAACTCCGCAATGCAGCGAATCTGCCGGGACAGTTGCACAGCAAACAAAAGGCTGCTACTAACACGATTGCAACTTAACTATGGGAATCCTGAAGTGGTCATGGATTTGCTATGGGAATCCGCTGTTTAGTGAATAAGGAGTAGAGAACTGGGGTGTAGCCACCCAACGTGATGAGAATTCCCTTTGACAGTCGAATTCTCATTTTAGTCAATAAACCCCTATGTGTTTCAGTCCATTCTTCTTAGCATTCTCAGGGCTGATCATGGAAACATTTGTATTATGTGTGCTACACAGTCTATTTATGTGTAGAAGGTAAATTCTCACAGTGAAGCAGAACTCAGCAGGGTGAGCAGTGTCAGTCAAGCAATGATGCTGCTTAAGTTACCTGGTCCTCCAACTTGAGTTTGGAATAAATGCTGAGTTCTGACTGAGATGATCTGGATGCACACAGTAGTCACAATTTGGCAGACATTTGCAGATCTCATTGTTCAGACAGTCATCCAAATTATTCACTGGGGAAGGGCAGCAGTTTGCATTCTTATAACCATATACTATGTGGTTCATCAGCAGATTGGATTTACTGCCCTGGTAAGTACAGTTATTTCAAACTGAATAATTGTCTGCCAACATCTTCATGTTCATGTATACTCATCCTTAGGCTAGGTTCACACTGTGCATAATACGTTAGTGTGGAGAAAAAAAACAGCTCTATGTTTTCCTATATACTTACCTAATTCCGGACACACTAGCGTATGACGCGCATACACCACATCATACACTAGTGTGAACCTAGCCTTATAATATGAAGTCAGATCATTAGCACAGAAAATGTAAACAAAAATAGACTCAAATACTCAAACAGTGAACCTCCCAGCACATCTACTTGATGGAGTTTACAACTGATTCCTTGTTTGTGAAGCTAGAGAAGGTACTGTGCATAGTGCACCAGTGCACCTCAGGGCATGGTTAAAGGTAAAACATTTTTAAAGACTTGTTTCTCTTGATGTTTGCACTTTAATAAAGTAAAATGACTCATGAGGAACAAGTTGTTCCAGGATATTAATGAGCTCATGCTTCTGAAATTTTTACAAAATCCGTAACAGTTACATAGCACACAACTGAAAATTAGTATATTAAAGTTGACTATTTGAAAAATGGACAAAATGTTTTCTCCTGCAAGATCACTTTTATTTTCATACACTGACAAAACTAATGAAATGTTTAACTATATGATAAAGCTATTAACCTCTTAATTTGATAAAAGGCCCTGTGCCCGAAACATGTAAGGTTATATGTAAATAAAACAACTGGTAGTTCACTACCCAGCCTGACTGCTTCTCTTCCTTTGGATATACATTGCTGCATGTGGTACTACGACGGATGTACCGTGGAAGCAGAGGCCTTTTTCCGATACAAGGAAAGAATTACCTACTCTCCTACGTGACCTCTCATACAGAAATAACGATACTGATCACATAGTATGGAAATCATATAATAAATATGCCCCTTGAATATATTTTGGGTAAGTAACCTACATTTTTAACTCTAGTTAACATTACCATTTTCTTGCCACAGATATTACCTGTTATTGTCAGCCGAACATTTATCATTAATTTAAGGGGGCTGTAGTGAAAAGAGTATCGCTAACAGAGATGGTAAATATTGCACCAATTATAAGAGGTACATTTTCATCACTAATGAAGATAGTGGTAACTGAAAGCAGAGGAGTTCTACATTACTGTAACCGCATCTTAGAACAAACAGATCCTCAGCACTCATAGATTAAGATCAAAGAAGAACTAGTGCTGATATAACTGCCCTTATACACATAAAACTCCTTTATACTAAGCCAATTGCTAACTCAAACAGTTAAAAAAAAGTTTAGTGAAGAAATATTTGCAGTTTGCTTCCACTATTAGTTCTAATGAGAGCTGACATTTTGTCCTTCCCCCCTCTCTTTCCCTCTTGCAAGTTAGGAAACACTAGAATAAAAAGCTGCCCAACTGCTATTGGTTAAACAGTGTGCTGAAGACTGAGATTGTGGAATGCAGGAGTTACAGAGGCTAGGGCTCCAGAAAGCTAACTTGTGCACATGTGCTTAGTTATAACTTAGGCAAACACCCATTTCCCGGTGCTGCATATTAATGCAACCTGCTTCACATGAAACAACTACTGGGGATAAATGCTTCTCACTAAGGTATAGTACTGCGTATATAAAGATGCAATCTGACTATAGTTCTCCTTTAAGCACCAGGCGGTGTGAAACGCGTAAGATACTTTGTTCCCCACTTTGCTGTACCCAGTGCTTTTTTTGTAAAAAAATATTTGCCGGTACTGCTCCTAACTCAGCACTAACACAGCCAGCCACTGTCTGTCTGAATGACCTGATCAGTCATCAGATTTTCCGGTACGCCGTACCGGCTCGTGTCACCGCAAAAAAAGCACTGGCTGTACCAAGATTGTAATGGATTACTATAAGTACTGTAATTGTTTTTAGTGCAACCAAGTGCTGACGATTTGTTTGTCCAGCAATGCTGATCTTACTTGTATGAGGATTGCAGGACTCTACACTTGGTACACGGAACAGGTTTGAGATGGCAACATTTTCTTTTCTATTTTTACTGCATCTTTATAAATATTGCCCAAATCCCCTGTACATTCCTGTTAAGGAATTGAGCTGATGTCTTTGTTTAGTCCAGTACACTTCCCTGCTACTACAGGAGGTATAAAATATATTACACAGTGCATTTTATTACAACCCAATTCAAATACATGTGATTTCCTACCCCAAAATTCCTGATTCTTACATCACACTGGCCTTCCCAGTATTCTGGTCTTCTTTATCAGCTGTCCTTCCCATGTCTCTTCAATCATGGCTACGCCTGGCTATTAGTACATCCCCTTTTCAAATTGTTTCTTCCACCCTCGGTGGAACATGCAACCACCTTACATAAACAGTGACACTCACTATAAGGCTACCCAAAAGCTAGAGTAAACACTAGGAACCTGGCCTTGGCATGATTTCCTGCCTATGATGTTGACTTCTCTGCCCATTGGAGTATTAGGACCCACTCCTGCATAGCTGTTGGACTCCTAGTCCCACCTTGATGGTTGATGTAAGCAACTGTGGTCATGTTGTCTGACTGTACTTTGACTGGTAAACCTTTGAGTTGTTCTGTTCAGTGGGTCAATGCTAGTCGCACTAAACATAGCTCTAGAGCAGGGATGGCGAACCTATGGCACGCGTGCCAGAGAGGGCACGCAGAGCCCTCTCTGTTGGCACGTGAGCCGTCGCCAAACCCTGCCTTCAGTACAGGCCACGGACCCGATCTGACAGTTTTAAGGCTGGATCCGTGGCCTGCACTGAAGATGGGCACGCTCTCAGAGGAGTTCTCCTCCCCTGACGCGTGCACACTCCTCCCCCGATGCTGGCATGATGACGTCACTCACCAGCACCGGCACTTTGGAGGACACGCTGGTGGGTGATGTCACCTTTTTGGCACTCCGTACAAAAAAGGTTTGCCACCCCTGCTCTAGAGTGTTTATCGGTAATTGGCTCTGTTGTTTTGACCAAGTCCTGTGAACTTTTAAATCTCCTAAGGTTGCTCCCAACCCAGATATGGAAGCATCAGTTGAAATTCAATTTCAGGGTAGGGTTCCCAAAAGTGTTCCCTTTGATAGGTTTGGGTGCAATAGCCACCACTGTAGGGATGTCTTTGTATGCTGATGTAGTCAAATTTTGGTGAACAGACGTCTTCTCCTTTTCCTTAGGATGTCCCATTGTAAGGGACAGAGGTGAAACTGCGAGAAAGGTACTACTTCTATTGCTGAGACGAGCATCCCTAGTACCCCCTCATGCAGAATTTGAATGCTATAGTGTTTGAATGTTTATTAAGGTAGATAATACTGAGAGAATCTTGATTACTTTCTTCTCTGGTAGTCGTATCTGGGAGAGTTCTGTGTTTAGTATCATCCCAAGAAATTGTACCGCTTGAGAAGGAGATGTGCTAGATTTTTGGAGGTTCAGTATCTATCCGAAAGATGTTAGGTTGGATATGCAGACAAGTAGGGCTTCCTGAGTTTTCATCTTTGTTGGAGCTTTTATTAAAAGGTCATACAAGTAATATCTGATATGTATTCCCTGTAGTCTTAGGTGGGTTGCCATAGTAGTCATTACTTTCATGAATACCCTTGGGTCTGTGACTAGTCCAGAGGGTAGAGCAACAAACTGAAAATGGGAATGTCCAAATGAAAAGCGTAGGAAATGGTGGTGATCCTGAAGGATAGGGATGTGTAGGTAGGCTTCCTTGTTGTCCAATGATACTAGGTATTCGCCTGGAATCATGGCTGCAATGAATGACCCGAGGATTTCAATTCTGAATTTTGAGACCCTGACGTATTTGTTTAGGCTCTTTAGGTCTAGAATATGACAGAAGCCTTCGTCCTTCTTGGGAACCATGAAAAGGTTTGAGTAATAACCCTGAAATCTGTTTTATTATGGAGCTGGGATGACTGCTCCCTTCTTTATTAGATTGTGTATGCAAGCCTGAAAGGCTTGTTTCTTTGTTTGGTCTTATAGAATTTGAGATAGTAGAAATCAAGGAGTAGGGGGGGCAGCAGTTGAATTCTATTCGGTAACTGAATTTTATGGTCTCTAGAACCCATGCATCGCTTATGTGTTGAAGCCATGTCTCCTGAAAAAGTGCTAATCTTCTCCCTACTCGGTTGAGCTCTTTGGAAGCGGCTGGAGCTTTATGCTGAAGAAATCTTGTCTAACACAATGACAGACTGTTTTAGAGGTTGCCAATTGTTTTTGCTCTTAGTTTGAAATCTTGATCTATGGTTGTTTTGAGAGGGGATCCTGAATTGCGAATGGACCATTTGAAGCTACTGTAATTTGAACTGGATGATGAGTACAATCTTGATTTCCAAACAAAAAACTTTGTGGGAGAAGTGTACTCTTCCTCCCAGTAGCTTGGCTTATAATTTTGTCGAGATCAGGATCAAAGAGGATCTTATCCTTGACTTTACCCTCAGCTATCGAGTGTTTTAGTCATAGTTGACATTTTGCTGCAACTGCCATTGATGAGGATTTGGCAACTACCTTAGCGACGTCCAATGCTACATCACATAATTAAGCAACTGCCTCTTGTAGTAGTAATGACATTATAGCTCCTCCAATCAGATCACTGCTAGATTGTGATTTAAGGCATCTGATTGGAGGAGCTATAATGTCAATCATTTTGTGCCACCCAACCCAACTCCAGAAAAAAACCCGGGCTGACAGAGAAGATGACAGAGAGAGAGAGAGAAACACTGTATAAAGGTATATTTTTTTTAATACATATATATTTACAAAAATTATTATTTCATTAGTAGAACCTAATTTAGTATTAATTTTGAGGTAACAGGTATACTTCAAGTGTATTATTGAGGGTAAAAGGCAATAATTTTCAATATAACAATAGATTTAAGATAAACAGTTTCCCTTTACTTTCAGTGAGTGATAATATTGATACATCTCAAACAGAACTTACCAATGATGTTATTACATATAAAGTATTCTCATTTACAGATTACAGTGACCTCTAAACAGTATAAGATTTTCTGATAAGCAGCATGTGACATACTATAGTTTTGTTGCCACAACTTCCCTCTGGTCTGATCATGACTCAGCCATACAGCAGAGGAGCCTCTGTAAAGAAATAATTATTTTCCTATACATTCTTTCTGAAACAAAATTCAAAAATGGCATATGACACAATACAAAAAAACCAATAATGAACTATCTGACATCATTGACTTTTTATAAGTATCCTCACATTGTATACAATGAACCCAAAGTTGTTCACAAATGAGGTATAACCAATGTCAGGCTGACAAGCTAACATGTACTGTATATAAAACTAAAAAAAAAAAAAAAAAATCTACTTTGTAAATAAACAAACTCAATTTTAATAACACTAAAAGCATTCAGCTCAGAACAATATAAACTAAGAAGGATCAGGGTCCTACTGCTACCACCTGACTCCAAACCAACAGGAGGAAGCCAACATTGGAAGAAGTCGTATTCTAAAATTTCCCTTGCCGGAGCTCAGGTATAAGTCTTAAAATGACAGTAACAGCAAAAATAAATAAATAAATATGCTCCCAATGCCTTTACACCTACTATGGGGGTAATTCAGGAAAGAGCGAACTTACCTGGTGATCCTTCGATTCACCTCGCCAAGACTGGTATGCGCTCCCTTGCTCTCCTGCACGCGGAGATCAGCGAATGCTTTAAAGGTACTTCGGCTCACCACACGACCACTCGAGTTGCCTCGCCGAAGTACCTTTAAAGCGTTCGCTGATCCCCGCGTGCAGGAGAGCAAGGGAGCGCATACCAGTCTCGGCGAGGTGAATCGAAAGATCGCCAGGTAAGTTCGCTCTTTCCTGAATTACCCCCTATATGTTTCATTTGGGTTTCAAAACTTACAAAATATTTTCAAAAAGAATGATGTTTTATTTTATTAATAGTTACTTTGACTTTCCCCGGGCTACACAGGACACTTAATGAATATGTAAAGTTCTATACAAAACAATGGAACAGGGGGGTCTATTTATACAACCTGGCTGCAACTAGAAATCATACCTTACAGAAACAATTTAGAATTTTCAAAAATACAGATCAAATAAATACAATGTGTTCCAAATTATTATGCAAATTGGATTTAAGTGAAAGTTTAAATTTTTAATTTTTTCATTAAACTCATAGATGGTATTGTGTCTCAGGGCTATATATTAGTGTATATATATAATTATTACTATAATTAATCTCAGACACCTGTGACAATTCGTTTGCCAGGTGAGCTCAATTAAAGGAAAACTGCTTAAGAAGGATGTTCCACGTTATTAAGCAGGCCACAGGTTTCAAGCAATATGGGAAAGAGAAAGGATCTCTCTGCTTCCAAAAAGAATACATTTATTTGAGGCATTTTCATTTTGTGGTGTTGCTGTCCTTTTAAAGGCAGAAAAGACCTCTCTGTCAACTCCTTTGCTCCATTGTTTTGGCAACAACAAGTTGCATATAAAGGGCTTTTTTGACTGAAATACAAATAGTCGCATATAGCTAAGAATTTGCATCTATTCTCCATTTCCCCATGTTCACTTATTAACTAAACTCTGCGAAGTGGCAAATACACGACCAATTCGGGTATCAACGATAGTCGCACACTTACATAGCTCTTTGCATCACTACGCATGCGCATGCACAGGTAATTTGACTACTGACTAAGATGCGGATTGGGTTGAAGGTGTGAATGCGACTAGGTGAACTGCTCCAAATTCACCTCTTTGACTTCGCCATTTCAATGTGGCAAATTGGGGGGTTGATGGCAGGGTTCCAGTGCTAAACTATTTAATCAAAAGGGACAATGCCGACTGCAATTAAGTGACAACATGACCTAAGGACAAGGTGACATATAAATAGATTGTATATTCACAGAATACAGTTAGTGGGATATGATGAGACTGTCGTCACTGCCCTTCATTTGTCAAATTCGCCTCACTCGGCATAACTTCTCATCCTACTTCTATTTGACTGACTATGCCACACTATGCATCTGACAGCATTTTCTGCTGACTGACAAGTGTATTCATTGCTTAGTCAATACTGAGAAGTGACTCAGTATTTTGGTGATGCAACTCGAATTGTGGCAAAGTGAATTCAACATGTGAATTTGAACTTTAGTCAATAAGGCCCAAAGTCTCTGACAGCCACATTGGTACAGAAGGAGTAAAACACAGTTGTGTTTTACTGATCTCAACTTTTCTCTAATGGAAATCTAAATTTTACTGACAGTAATGTTCTTATGGGTGGCATCCCTGATTATCTGAGTAAGTAAATAATCTACAGACAATTTAATATGAATATTCCCTGAAAAAAAACTCACAGTTTTAACATTGAATGCAGATTTCTCATAAAAAAGCTACCGATTTTCTTTTCCAGAAAATATTATTTTATAAAAGTATAAACCATAAAAGCACACAAAAACCATCAGTGACTTTTTATAGTAGCTTCTGAATTACACAACCATTGCCTGTGTATTCCAAACCTAAAACTACATCAAAATTGCACAAAAATAAAAATGCATGTTTGGAATTTTGCTACAAACTGTAGCAAAGTAGCATTTATATAACTGCCAATATAAACCAGGGGTAAAATCATTATGATAGTCTGGCCCCAGTTAAAGCAAGATAGAGAAGGATACAGGAGGAATAAATATGTAGAACACAGTGTTCTAGTACAGGATACCTGGTGGGGGTTAATGTGCTCAAATGCTGACATTTAGCTATTTTAGACCAATTCAGGTATTTTTTATACCACAATTACAGATTGTGGGAAAGGAAGTCTCACAGGCAAAGGTATATGTTACAGATAGAGAAGAAGGTAAAGAAAGGAAAATAAAATAAGTAAAAAAATGACTAACACTTAAGGTCTGGGTACATCCTAAAGTCAGCAAGTCCTAAACTCATAACACTGCTGAGCAAGCTTTGTTCTCCCACATATGGGAAAAAGAAGTATATGATTTTCAGTTGTTCTCCAAGCTTGGCAGTTTAATTGCAAACGTTTCATCATCAGATGAGATGACATCCTCAGTGCGTGGTTGTATAGTGATGTTCCTTGAATGCTTGTGTTTACATAGGTTTTGTGGAGTATCATGCTGGTAGCTGATTGGTTTATTCAAAATACATTCAGTCACTGAATGAAAAATAAGACTATCAAATGAATTTGCAGTGGAGCCGATTTTCATCCAGTTAGTTTATGTATTAGTCTTAGGACTCTTTTACATGTTTTTCTGTCAATCATTCAAACAGTCAGCTCAAAGGCAAGTTCTCTTTGACATTTACAGTCAAACATTCCATTAACAGTAAGAAAAACTAAAACTGGCCCAAATGCTCTTAAAATTACTATACATTCAATCTGTTCTTACAAAAATTGTAAATGATATCTAGAAGGAATGATAGTTGACTTCATGGGGCATTTGATGAATATATTTTATCTATCCTTAACAGAAAACAATGTGACTGGGTGGGGTTTGTTTAACAAACACATACAGCTTGTCTGCTATCAAGAAAGATAAAAACAGACAAAAAGCAATACCATTTATTAAATAAACTTCAAATATAATAGTGTCCTTTAATTAGCTGCCATGCCTATCCAAATGGGAATTACTATTTTTCTGGTGTTAAAGGAAAATTATAGTAATAAATTATACTTGCCTGATCAATCTAGCAGCAGTACACCTTTAGGGGGTTATTTACTAAGGTGTGAATTCGACTGTAGAATTCGCAAACAGGGGATTCCCATAGTAAATCCGCAACAATTTTTTAATGTTAATATTGCGACAAAATTCCCATAATAAAGTCACGACTGCGACAATATTCTCATTATAAAGACGCGACTGCGAAAGTAGCAGCCTATTGTGACTGTCTTTATCTGGCGAATTCGCACCTACACGCAACAATTCGGACTTCAGTGAATAACCCCCAAAATGTACTGCTGCTAGATCAGCTTTCAACCCACGATTCTCAATCAATAAGCTTATGACAGGGACTTGATCGTAATTCTACTACATGCCAATGTTTCTCTCCTAGTTGTTTTGGAATTTTGTGAGATACCAAGCATTAATACATTTACTAACTGAATAAAATAGGTCAGATTATAATTTGTTAACTACAAACAATGTTTAGATCAGTAAAATGATGAACCTATAATACCAGTGGTGGCAAACCTTTTAAAGAATGAGTGCCCAAAGTGTAACCCCAAAACTCACTAATTTAATGGTGGCGAACCTTTTCAGTACCGAGTGCCATCAGTCATCAGTGCATTCCCCCGTATTGCAGGCACTGATGAGTGACGTCATTGCCTCTGCGTACTCATACCTACTTAAATCCTTCTGGTGCGAGCGCTCCTTCAGTATAGGCTGCGGATCTGACCTGAGAGCGCATACTGATGAGCACTCGCTTGCTGGGTGGGGGATTCTAGGACAGTGGTGGCGACAATGCATGGCATAGGTTTGCCACCGCTGCACTAATTTAATACAAAGTGCCAACACTGTAATTTAACCTTAATGTTAAGGTGTATTTTATAAATATGTTAACAGCTTTTAATTTAAAAGAAAAACACAATAAGGCTCCATTCACGCTACCGTAGCCATGTTTTCAGTCTGAAACACCCCCTATTCAACCATACAGCGCTGCCCCACAACACCCCATATTCCCCATACTGTGCTGCCCCCACTACCAACCTCCATACTGTACTTCCCCCACAACACCCCTCCATTTGTGCCACTCCAACAACCCTCTCCCCCTCCATACTGTACTGTGCTGCCCCACTTCCCACACAACCCCCTCCCATACTGGCACCAATACCTTCTGCTCCACCTGGACCTGCTGCTGAGGAGACACACGTGTGTGCCCACAGAGAGGGCTCTGAGTGCACTTTCTGGCACGCGTGCCATATGTTTGACACTACTGTACTATCTGTATTGTTCCAAGCAGCCACTGTGTGGATCTGTATTGAGTTTGGAACCCACTTACTAATAAACCATAACTAACTTTTAGCTTTTCCTATTAATGCAACTGTACAATTTTAGGGGAATGATGGTTTGACACGCTAATGTGTCATCTTAAATTACTTTTAAAATAGTTACGTTTTCATAAAACAGAGTAGGCAACTTTGCCATTTGCTCGTCAAATGAATGTAGCTTTATATTTTGCTCCTATATAAACTTTTCTGTTTATTAAATTTTCTAAAATGGTCAGTACAAATTCTCTTCTGGCAACTCTGGGTGTCTAGGGGGAAAAAAAAAAGTGGCATATTATTTGTTTATTTTTTTAGTTGACCTGTTGCCAAGAAGCATTCAAACATGCCAGCATCATAAAAGTCATCTTTAGTTTTATTTTCCCCAGTATAATGTAAAGCACATCGTTAGTGATCATTTTTCAGCACCTTTAACCCTTCCAAGAATCCAAAAAATGTAGTGTAGCAGATTATTTTCATTGTGTGCAAATGTGGTTAGAAGGTCATTCAACAAACAAAACTGATGACATTTTTGTTCCAAGCTCACTAATTTGACTGACTGGAGATCCTAAAGCTTCCACTCATACTTATACAATGGGATTAGAATGTGTAATTGTGTTATTCGGTCACTCTATGGGGGAAGGGTCGACAACTACTTCTCTGTTCACATAGAGAGGAAACATGGGAGCGCTTTGCTAGCTCACCTATAGCTGTTGCTGAACTACAACTTCCAACAACTCTTAATAGTTGAGGCTGGAAATTGTAGTTTATCTCAAACAAATGATTTATATTAGGCAAAGAGGTGACAGCAAAGCATTCCTCGCTTTGTTTGTAAAGGGAGTGCTTATGAGATGTGAGTGCGTCTATTTCCTTTGCACCGTGTCATGTTGCACAAAGCGCTGCAGGAAATGGCAATGTAAAATATGCGATCAGATAGGGAAAGCATTGCCAGCCTGTGCCATCAGATAGGGAAAGCATTGCCAGCCTGTGCCATCAGATAGGGAAAGCATTGCCAGCCCGTGCCATCAGATAGGGAAAGCATTGCCAGCCCGTGCCATCAGATAGGGAAAGCATTGCCAGCCCGTGCCATCAGATAGGGAAAGCATTGCCAGCCCGTGCCATCAGATAGGGAAAGCATTGCCAGCCCGTGCCATCAGATAGGGAAAGCATTGCCAGCCCATGCCATCAGATAGGGAAAGCATTGCCAGCCCATGCCATCAGATACTGTGCCATCAGATAGGGAAAGTATTGCCAGGCTGTGCCATCAGATAGGGAAAGCATTGCCAGCCTGTGCCATCAGATAGGGAAAGCATTGCCAGCCTGTGCCATCAGATAGGGAAAGCATTGCCAGCCTGTGCCATCAGATACTGTGCCATCAGACAGGGAAAGCATTGCCAGGCTGTGCCATCAGACAGGGAAAGCATTGCCAGCCTGTGCCATCAGACAGGGAAAGCATTGCCAGCCTGTGCCATCAGATAGGGAAAGCATTGCCAGGCTGTGCCATCAGATAGATAAAGCATTGCCAGGCTGTGCGATTAGATAATGCACAATCAGACAGGGAAAGCATTGCCAGGCTGTGCCATCAGACAGGGAAAGCATTGCCAGCCTGTGCCATCAGATAATGTACACTCGGTAAGGGAAAGCATTGCCAGGCTGTGCCATCACATAGGGAAAGCATTGCCGGGCTGTAGTGTGGGCGCCCTGAGGGGAAACTTACTTTTTGTAGCGGCGATGAGATTTTTGCCATCCTTCAGCAAGTCCTTAATAAACCTGTTGGTTCGGTCCAGCTCCGCCTCATGGGCACGTATCCTCTCCCTGAGCCAAGGGCTATCCAGGTAGCAGTCACTAAACTCCAAGGGCTGCAGCCCCATGATCCCAATCCCTGGCTCAGATCCGCTCTGACTCGCAAATCCCTTAATAGGCAAGCGAGGCACAAGCACAGAAATAGGCGCAGCACAGATCACTTTGCAGGAAGGAGGGAGATGCCGCTGACGCTAAGTGGCAGAGTCCTCCCGGATATGTAGCGGAGAGTGCGCATGGGAATTAGCGAGCTGAAGTCTGGGCGCAGTCCTCCATTGAGCAGTATGTATGTACTACACGAACAGTTATCTCATCTCCTCAGCCACAGCACACAGGGCGCACACACGGATTCCTGCACACAAAGTCCGCCTCACTCCCCTCCCATAAACCGCCCCCATCCAGCCCAGAGAGACTTCCTCAGCTCCCCGCCGCTAGCTTTACTCTAGTCTCTCTGTGTAATAGCAACAGCCGGGAGGAGAGCAAGTACTAGCACGACTCTCTGCACTCTCTAGCCCAGGGGTCTCAAACTCAATTAACCCGGGGGCCGCTGGAGGTAGAGGCTGGGCCGCATCAGGTTTTCCACAAGAAAACAACAGATTAGAAACAATACATGGCCCTGCAGGGCAATCAGCGGCTTTGTGGGGCAATATGCAGCTCTGCTGGGTGATTTGCATCTGCTGGGGAAATTAGCACCTTTGTGGGAAAATGTGCGGCTCTGCGGGGCAATGTGCGACTCTGGGGGGCAATGTGCGGGTCAGCGGGGCAATGTGCGGCTCTGCGGGGCAATGTGCAGGTCAGCGGGGCAATATGCGGATCTATGGGGCAATTTTTTTAAAATTATAATTGGGGGTAAATTTTACGGCTCCATTTTACTGGAGCGCAGAACCGGGGGCCGCAAACTAGCATCCCAAGGGCCACATTTGGGCCGCGAGTTTGAGACCCCTGCTCTAGCCGATCACTGGATTCCCTTTCTCATTCCAGGCATGCAGTCTCCCACTAACCACTATAACAGAGACAGGACCTCCAGGGACCCTAATGTTAAAGGTGTCATGGAAAATAACAGACCTATGGTTTCCAGAAGAAAATTTAAGCCTGAGCATTTTCCTTTCCAACTAACAATACCCCTATGTTTTGTAGTCTACTAATATGGAGTGCTTGCAGCCAGCAACAAGGGAACAGGCGAAACAGTGAAAACGAAAATTCCTATTTCAGATTATTTATTGTTGATCAGTAATAAATTCCATGCCATCCTAAATTATATTTTTACTTTTCCTGGTGTTAGTGTGACTTTAATTGTTAATGTGATCATTATACAGCAGGGGTCAAGCAAGGTTGAAAACCAGGTTACATTTTTTTTATTTTTTTTTTTATAAAGAGTCATTTGTACCATTATCCTACAGTTTTCAACAGGCAATTTAATGTTTAAGTGATCCGGTTCTATATACAATAGAAAATTAATGCTTTTATACAATTACTTGGAAGTGAGGGACAGAAAATGCAGCATTTCATAACAGTTGCTGGCGAACCCAAATATATTATTTTATAGTTATTGTCTTCAAAGAACACAACATCCCAACATCTTTTAAAATGCAGCTTGTAAATTGGATTACATTGTAGTAAAAGCCAAAAAGTGTGAACTGGGATATAAGATGGGAAACCTTTCCTGCAACTGTAAGCAAATGCATGACAGTATAGTAGTCTTCCTGGCACATTAACAGCATTTGCTAGCATTCTAGCAGTTCCTTGGAAGTCTTGTTATTCTGATACAGACCATGTAAAAATGAGGAAGGCCCCTGTGTGTCATCAGTACATTACACAACTACTATTAATCTCTTTCCCAGACAATTTTACCCCTTGGAATACTTGTTTCCCTCTTCCTTCTCATTGTATAGTACTTCTCTGTTTTCACCTCTATAATTCCAAAGTCTTTTACTCTGTCTTGTGATAATTTTCAACCTCTGCTTTTTCTGGAACTGCCTTCCAAAGCCAGCACATGAGACAATATCCATGCTTGCAATTTTCTTTAGATATTTTAACTCAAGGGTGGGAAAATTACAGCCCATGGGCCAGGTCTGGTCTGTGGACATCTTTTGCTCAGCCCATCTGTCAAATAGGGCTGAGCCGAGGGGATAGGAGAGGGGGCGCTATCTATGTGTGAGCTGACTGCTGTAGAGCTTAGCACTACAGCCAGGGCTGGCGTCAGCGCATGGCATACTCGGGCAAGTGCCAGGGTCCTCAGAGCCTCTGGGAGCCCCCCCAGCACTTGACGGCCCTAGGGGTAGATCGCCCTTCTCCTTAGCGCCATCCCTACCTGCCTACTCCTTGGCCCGATTGTCTCTAATGTAGCGTTTAGCGCTAAAGCATTCCTCCTCCTCCTGTAACTTCCTGTCAGCGGCAGGAGGAAGTTACAGAAGGTGGAGGGACGCTGTAGCGCTAAGCGCTGCAGCAGAGACAGCCGGCCCAAGGAGCTGCAGGTAGGGAGAGCGCTAAGGAGGGGGGGTCAGTATTAAGATAGCACCCCCCTCCTTCACAGGGTAGGGACTAGGAAGGAGGGGGCAGCACAGTGTGGGAGAGGGGTTGTGGGGAAAGCACAGTGTGGGAAGGGGGTGTGGGGGCAGTAGAGCGTGGGGGGGCACGATTTCATTACTCCACCTAGGACGCAAAAAACCTTGGCCCGGCCCTGCTTGCCTGCCCCTGCACAGGACGTAGGTGCAGCGTTCTGTGCTGATGCCTGGCTGCTGTCAGCAACCCCCCTCCCCCCTTGGACTCACTCATCACTCCGGAGCATGTTCGGCGGCCAGCTGCGTAGGTGACGCCGTGCTCCTGCATGACGTCACTTGCTTCGTCCAGCTGCAGCGGTGCACAATGTCCCGACTCCCGCCTCCTACAAGCAAGAAGGACAGGACTGGGCTCCCCGCTGGTGAGTGCTCCACAAGGGGGCCCACTGAGGCTCTGTCACCCAAGGGCCCACAAAAACCTGGAGCCGGCCCTGGCTACAGCGTTCCTCTCTCCTCTCCCCAGCAATGATTTTAACTTCCTGAGATCATCTCACAGGAACTGAAACAACGCTGGGGGGAGGGAAAGAGGAACGCTGTAGTGCTAAGCGCTACAGCAGAGAGAGCCAGGCCACGGAAGAGGCAGGTAGGGACAGGGAAAAGTAGGGAGGAGCAACAAGATAGCTGGATTTCGGGGGAAGCACAGTATGGGAAAGGGGTTGTGGAGGAAGCACAGAGTGGAAGGGGGATTGTGGGAAAAGCACAGCGTGGGGTATAGGGTTGTGGGGGAAGCACAGTGTTGGAGAGGGGTTATGGGGGAAGCACAGAATTGGAGGGGGATTGTGGGACAGCACAGAATGGGGAGTGCTGTGGGGCAATTTAGTATGGTGAAAAGTAGGGTTTTCCACGTTGGGTATGTTACCAGCCTGCCACATAGTTGAAGATTGTTAAACTGGCCAAATACAAGAAAACTTTGCCCTCTCCTGTTTTATCTCCTTAGAATTTTTCCCAAAAAACATAATTCAGCATTCTATAAATTCAATCACATTTTTTCTATGTATATTATATATTATAATTATTATATAATTGCATAGGTGTTTCTCATACCTTGGGACCCCTAAGGGGGAAGTGGAGAAGTAAAAGGACACATATTTTTTGGCTATCACATGATATTATTTAAATATCTGTCATTCACAATTACTTAGTATGCATTTTCAATTTACTCAAATAATCAATTTTGGTGCCTTTCTTTGCCCCTAGCATTATGGGTAGGGATTAATAATAAATTTAAGATTTACATCTTAAAATGTTTAGGAACTCTAAACATTAACATGATACAAAGCAATTTATGTTGGAGAATAAATAGAGAATAATTAATATATAGATGTAAACATAGGTATTTGGAACATTTAAGCAGTTTATTGTGCTCTGTGTTTGTACATGTCTACTGGCAACATTCTAACAAGGTGCCTGGCTGCACCAACAACTTGATGATGCATGTATGATTCATTTTTGACTCATTAGGAGTACAATAATGCACAGCCTTCTCAATAGCTTTATCTAAATAACTGATATTTTATATATCATCACAAACAGTTTAAAAAGTTTGTAAAATGTAGTTTAAACCATATTACAGTTATGAGAAGGTTTGGTTACCAGTAGGTATCTATTAAGACGTTGGTTCTCAATCTTTTTTTGCTGCGACCCTTTATCCATGACCGCAAAAAATTAAAAATCGCGACCGTGACAATAATTCCATAGCAAAGTCGCGACTGCGACAATATTCACATAATCATACGGGAACTTTGTCGCAGTCGCGACTTTTACAATAGTCACCACTTTACTATAGAATTATTGTCGCAATTTTACTATTGAAATATTGTTGCAGTCACTGATGAATGGTATCAAAAATCCGCGACAATCCCGATGGGTGTTAGGCAACCCCTGGCAAATTGTCATTCAACCCCAAAAGTAGTCGCGATCCCCAGGTTGAGAACAACTGTATTAAGGAGTCATGAGTTGTGTGAAAACTAATTCCTAACCCATATTTCCTGTTTCCTACATACTGTTCTCTTTTACATTCTGGGTACAAAACACTCATTACCTTGTTCCTTTGATAACTCACCTCACTCATGCTTCACGATTTTCTTACACAGGTTACTTTACCCTCACAGACTCTAATATTTATTTTTATTATTTTTTAATAGTTTTTTTTCCACCCAGATAGTACACTGAGGCGTTCTTCCGCAGGCTCTGGGGCCCTTCCTCTTGCAACTCCTTTTATAAATAAAGTCACTTGATCATGAAATACAGTGTTGGGGTACAGAGAAATTTAATTTGTTTAAGCCCAGGAAATAGTAACTGCTAAATACACATGTTTATTAATGTATTTCCCAACACAAAGAAGAGGTCCAATAGAGCACAGGTCCCCAACCGCCGGTCCGCGGACCAGAACCGGGCCGTTGGGGTTTTTCAGCCGGTCCGCCGCTGACACCTAGCTCTGCGCCCCTGCGCCTGGTCAGAGCACGCGATAATGTTCTCTGCCGTAGCCGTGTCAGCTTGCAGCTGTCACGGCAGAGAAAATTATGAAGGACAGGGCGGGGCATTGGGCGGGTCTTTGAGACGCAGCCAGCACAGCAGTAACCTGTTACACGGGACGGGGCAGAGCGGCAGGCTCTCCTCACTGACTCGCCCCCAGCAGAATATGTTATGTGGGGCATGCCGGGGCGGGGCAGCAGACTGGCCTCATTGACGCGGCTCCGGTGTTAAGTGTGTAGCGCTGCTAAGCTCCACCCCTCCATAACCCCGCCCCCATATGAGCAAAGCTCCGCCCCACCCCACGGGCCATGAAAAACTGGCTTTGCTTAAAGCCGGTCCCTGGTGCAAGAAAGGTTGGGGACCTCTGCAATAGAGCATATGAAAATATAAGGTGGTGATCCAAAATGTATTAGGTCCATAGGAAAAAAAATGCTAGATCACAATATTTTGTGGCAAGTCTCTTCCCAAGGCATGGTCACAATGCTTTTACGGAGTACAAAGTAGACTATGAAGGAGATGTAGGTATTTTTATACTGTACTTGCTTATATAAGTTTTCTGAGACATTTCTGAATGGTAAGATTTTCTTTTAAAGAAGAACCAAAGCTTGTTAAGACTAGGGGTGATTCTTAAGTGGGGAGGGGTGGGGAATACCATTAGGGCATATTGGCTCCAGCACTGCCTCTTGTTCTCACTATAAAGCCAAACTCTTACACTGCAACAATGTAATCCTCTTCACTCCCTGATGGATTTTTGGCAAGATGAGCAAGCGCAGAGGCAGTTTTACATCAGAATTCTTCTGCGCTTGCTCAACTCACTGAAAATTCAGCAAGAAGTAGAGAGGATTACATCACTACAGAGTAAAATAGCAAAAATTTCCGGCACTCCATAAGTAAATAAAATTGAACTTTATTCAA
>WMED01001011.1:8678-29891 GCA_019650415.1 Pipa parva
CCCCCCCTTTTCTCTAGATCTATAGCTGCACAGCCACTGGGAGAATAAGGCAGATGCTTGTCATTAAACTAAAATCTCATATCAAGCTGACATCCTGAATCACAACTCCATTCATCTAGAAGGGTTCCTTATCTTGCAGTTTCCTGTTGATATTTATAGGAGTAATCCAAACTTCTTGGCCATTTCCAGGGTATAGAAAAGAAGGAATACCCACAGGGAAATTTAATTCTGTTTATAAGATCCATGTTAATTGAAATTAAAGATTGAAAATTGAAGATCAGTAATGGCTTTTACTTGCAACTCTTCCTTAATGATGAAGGGTGGCCCGCTATGCTAAGTGTTGCTTCCTGTATAAATGACCCACAATTCCAATGAGTGGAATATTATACAAACATCCTGATCCTATGGCCACACAGCAGTGGTGCAGTTATTGCCTGAAAATGTTGATGGTTCTCCTTTATTATAATGTGTTATTATTGCACCTTTTTCTTACATACAATGTTTTGACTTAACAAGGGTGAATTGCTTTGGGCTATATAGCCCTTACACCCATAGATTAAAAGTGGTGTACACCCAATCAAAGGCTGAGATTCCAAGTTATTCTTACACTTTGGGCGAAATTTACTAAGGGCGAAACGATCGCCCGAAGTTAATTTCTGACCGCACGTGCGGTATTCCAATCGTGCGATCACAAATCGAGAGCAATTCCGATCGTGCGATCGCAAATCAAGCGCAATTCCGATCGTGCAATTGCAAATCGATCGGAGTACCGCACGTGCGGTCAGAAATTGCGATCGGGTGGACTAAATCCGCCCTTAGTAAATTTCGCCCTTTTATTTCTAAATCCTAAATTAGAATATCTACAATATTTATAGGAATATGATTTTCCAGTGGTAGTCCAAACAAAGTAACCTAAGTAGTTAATTTTATTTATATGTCCTTTATTACCGAGATCACCTTACAATCCAACCTGCCTTTTAGCTACCAGTGGCTCTACCATACTAGCCATCTTCCAACTGACCCTTCCTGCCATCTATGGTGGGTAACTCTATATTTTCCTTATTACCTGCCTCACCTTGTTGGGTATGTAGAACTGGGCTTTTCACACCTGACATGGCCTTCGAAACCATCGTGAAGAAGCAAGTAAAGAAGATCAAAGAGCCGTGCTTGAAATGTGTGGACATGGTCATTTCCGAACTAATCGGTACTGTTAGACAGTGCACCAAGAAGGTAACCCTTCTGTACTCAGGTCTTTCCTGAGAACTAGAGGTCTAAATGTGTGACCTAATCCTACTCAAAGCAGAGCATGAATTCCCCCTCAAATCAGTAAAGTACAGTCAATCAAGGAGCAAATCATCAACTTTTGATTGACTGAACTGATTTCTTTCAAAGCATGCCCTGACAACTTAGTCTTTTTGGCTATGTGCATGTAACAAATGCAATAAATAATGTCAATTTTGTCACAGACAGCTTCAGGATTAGAATTTGGAATGTGTGCAAGAATGCATGGAATGATCATTCATTTTTAAATGGGCAGGCTGGGCACTTCAGAAGGTAGTAACAGAGTATCTAGTTTCATTTACATGTTTAATTGGATCAAATAGATTTAAAAAAAAACATGAAATACATTTTTTATCTTTTCGTTGTTGAATTAAAGAGCCACTATCGTACTGTATTAACCAATTTGGATAAATAGTTTTTCATCTCCAATAGGTGGTTTTGATCCTTAGCCCGAACACTGACACTAAGCAGTTTATTCTCTTCCCCATGGAGACAGACCTATATTACTTAAATCGAATTACTAAAATCCATTCAAGGGATGATATATGGTAATTGACACTCGTGCACATCTTTCATTTATTTTTATAGTGAAGTAAGAGCTAAAATGAATCACAATCACAAATGTACACAAGTGAGAGCAGCTTGACCCACAGACACAAACACAGGATTACACATAAAGAATGTGAATTATGTATATGCATGGAGTATAATTCCCCCTTAATATTTTCTTGTACATAATGGGTCACCCATCTCTTTATTTATAAAGGGTCAGTTTTTTTTTCTTTTAGAACTACATAGGAAACAGCCAACATTTTCGAGATACAGTGTTCACCCTCATCAATATCCAAGAAATCCTTCCTAGGCCAGCATAGAACACTTAGCACCAGCCTATTCCATGTATAGGATTCACCCTAATATTTCTATTAGGTTGGAAGATGTTTAACGCAATTGCAAAGAAAGCAAATAGGGGAATTCATCAACAGGTGCAATAATTTGCAGAGTTATAGTTACCCCGTATCAACCAATAGGCAGTTATCACTGGTATCGGGACTAGAATTATGAAATGTGACCTCTGATTGGTTGCTATGGGTTACTAGACCTCTGTACATGAATTCCACTTAAAGTTTATAGTCATCACATATTTGAATTTCTGTGTTTTCTATTCTCAGAGGGCACAAGTCTTACTCTTTATAAAAGGGTTCTAGGTTTATTTAAACAGCATAATTTTAGAGAGAGCAAGAGAGAGACACGTCTGCCTTATCTCCTTAGTGTTTGATTCCAAGACACTTTCCAGACAAGGGATGTCAGCAGATATATTTTCTCCGATTACTTGCCCTCATTCCCCATTGTAAACCCTTCAGCCTTTTCTTCCTAATACATTCCCAGGCTGTACCCAATGACTGCCAAATTCCTGATTTCACCTATCATATTTGCCTCATGTATTTCTCTGTTTGTGTCTCTCTCACTTTCTTCCCTTCCGTATCCTTCTGGTCTCCTAAAATCTTCTCTGTCTTGTTTTGTATCCTATTCTTAATCCTCCAACAATTCTCCTTCTTTACACGATGATCTCTTTGCCACATCTGACGTTACCACTTCTCAATCCTTTCTTTCATTCTTAAATTGCTTACTACTCTCTATCCTTATCCTACCCTTGTATCGGTTGGTATTTATTCCTTTATTTGTACTTTACGATACATTTTCCCAACCTTTCTCTTCTATTCATCAACACTTCATGCTTTTGCATTCTTTAACTTGTCATTCCCTCTTTAACATATTTTCTCATCCCAACCATTTGCTCTGCCTTCCTTTTGTCTTGGTGTTTGTCCCACCCACTTTCGGGTCCTTCCTCCCCTGGTTCACACAGGACTGGACTCTTCACACCTGACCTCGCTTTTGAAGCCATAGTGAAAAAGCAGGTGCAGAAGCTGAAGGAGCCAAGTCTGAAGTGTGTGGACATGGTAGTGAATGAGCTGACCTCCACCATCCGAAAGTGTAGTGAAAAGGTAAAAAAACAAAAACCACTCTAAGAAGAAAAAAAATAATAATAATCCAGAAGCACTTAAGATATGAAGATTTAAATGTGGTCAGTTGGTTTGAATAGCATCATCCAGATAGGAGAACCTAAACCAAACTGGGACTTTTTGCCACTACTAGAATAGACCTCCTTTTTATTCTGCAAGTCAGATGTTTTCTTTAATTATTTTTTCTGCAGTTGACCAATAGAGTGTTGCATGGTTGCTGTGTGTTACTAAACTTCAGCAAACAATGCCCCCTGATAAATAACCTTCTGTGTAACACGGACATGCCTCCTTTGCCCCGGTGGGATATAAGCAGATGACTCTATAAGGATGGAAAGTTCTAGCTTTGACTCTTACAGTCTTGCGGACGCCCTCTATATTTAAAGATGTTTATGGAGGGAAGTCTTAAGATGCTAAAATTCTCTTGCTTAGTAGTTGTATATAGTAGGTATAATGGGGTTTTAAAGGTACACTACACCCTATTTTGCAATGTGTTTATAGTCTGTATATTCCTCAGTCAAGAGAAAGCAAATTGAGAGGGCAGTAGAGTATTATGTGCATGGAATGCTTCTGTTTTGAATATTTGTTACTAAATGGTAAAAACCTATTCCATTAGATGTAAAAACAAAATGGCCCCATGTAATAAAAAATACATGTTGATAGGAAGAGCTTCCAAAGGTATATATAGACATCCCTGGTTGAAATCTTCTGGTTGAGCCTCTTACCCCCTCCATGTTGCCTAAAACATACATGCTTCTCCTGTTCCTTATAATCCTACCCCATATTTACCCCTTTTTGGCACATATTGTATTTTGCATTGGATACTTTGTGCTGTATTTTTCTCTGTGGTACAAGATATCATTCTTTATATTCACTAGAGCCACTTGCCACCCCTACACCTCCACTAGTTATGCCTTGCATGAGCAAGCAATATGGAAGCCCCCAGTCAGATGTATACATTCAGATGTACAAGGAGAATGAATGTTTTGAGCTTCCATTGTATGAAGCACGTGCATTGATAGAAATGGCGAACTTATGCCATGTTTTCCTACCAGAGTTCCAATTATTTTCACCGGCTACATGTACATATGTGACAAAGATGGCGCAATCAGTGCTAACTGCCAGACTGCACACGATATTGCTAATGTGAGAAGGGAACTCGCCGCTCACTGACATCTTGGATTGGGCTTTAGAATTACTGCCTGCATAGACACGGGCACAGGGATAGATTTTAGGTCCATGTTGGCTCCAGAGATTTCAACACTGTTCTGACCAAACACTATTGGGGGTTATTCACCAAGGTGTGAATTCAACTGTCGAACAGCAGATTCCCATAGCAAATCTGTGACCGTGACAATTTCCGCATTATAAAGTCCCAACAATTTTCCTTATAAAGACACAACTGCGACAGTAACCGTCTATTGCGACTGTCTAGCGAATTCACACCTTAAGGAACAATTCGGATTTTAGTGAATAACCCCCTATATAAATTTAAAAAGTGCAAATTAGGACTTTTTCTCCTTGATATATGACCATTAACAAATTCCGTCCTCTTTATTTACTATCTGTTCTAGAGAAATAGACTACAGAAACTACTTATGGTCATTTTTTTCTTTAGAGCTCTTAATAAGAGAAAGATTTTCTGTACAGACGCTTTGTTAACTGTTGGCCTTGCCAAGGTAAATCATTGTTCTCTGCAATGTCTTGATTTCGGGAGCCCTCATTCATACTGAGTTAGCACAGCATTATACTTGCAGAAGGAAGGAAAGCTATGTGAACTTGCTGTATGAGTGTAACTAAATATAAATCACCCCCCTCATTTAAATTCCATGGGATATGCTTGGCCAACTCCAGATGAATACCATATCCTGAAGAATTTCTAGGAAATTATACTGCTTTTTATTTCAAACGGGCTTTTTTTTTATCTTTCAACTTTGCCGGTAATGTACAGGAAGTAAAAAATCATGGCTGCCCTTTGGCCAAGCAAATCCCCGTAAAAAGAAATGGTTCTTTCTAATTCTAAAGATGAAATCCGGTGCTGTCTAATTATTTATTGGGGAAGGGCTGGCATTTATGAAAGAACTGACTGACCGATTAAAAAAAAAATAAATAAAAATTTGTATAAAGACAAATGTATTTATTTTGTGGATAAGTGTTTCAGGAAAAGAATAGGCCTCTAAGGTTCTATTTGGATGCCAGCCCTTGTTAACTAACAAGATAATTTCAGGTTCTGCTTTGCATACTGCATGTTCCTTGCATGTTTATCGTCTTTGTTGGCTCATTTGTATGTAGATTATCTCCCCCATTGATGTGTCTTCTGGGAAATATTCCCTACAACAGAGCTTCTCAATTCTAAAAACAAACCAAAATATACAGTTTGTCAAAGTAAAATGTTTCTGATCAGATACTGAAGTAGGAAAATGGATTAATAGAAGTACACTGTATAAAGTCAGATACAAATAGAAATATAGTACCAGAGTGGTATCCTAGCATGCCACATTCTCTTGCTTAGTAGTTGTATATAGTAGGTAAAATGGGGTTACAGGGACCTGCTGAAGTTTATATAGATCTTCAGACCACACAGCGGCCATTTTGAATACATTAATAATGAAAATCTGGACTTGCAATGTCACTGTTTAAGTTCCAGTAGCAATAAAACTTAACCTGATTGGATCTTTCACTGTTTTCCCTGATTGGATAGAGCACTACCAATTAAATCCAAGTGCTTTACATTGTCGTAGATCATGTGCAACAAAGGGGGATCGGCTTTCACATAGAAAAGGACCTTGTTGAGTAACTGGCGTTATTGTATAGCGCTACTTGTAATATACACATAACCCTTTGTCTATATATTTTAGTACTGTTTATCACTTTAGTGTATTTAGGATTATGTTACTATACCTAGAAGTTATTTTGCTGAACTTTAAATGGGGGTTATTCACTAAGGTGCGAATTCGACTGTCGAATTCGCAAACAGCGGATTCCCATAGCAAATCTGCTACAATTTCCCCATTGTAAAGTCGCGACAATTTTCCCATAATAAAGTCACGACTGCGACAATATTCTCATTATAAAGTCGCGACTGTGACAGTAGCAGCCTATTGCGACTGTCTTTATCTGACGAATTCGCACCTATACGCAACAATTCAGACTTTAGTGAATAACCCCCTAAGTCCTAGGGTTCCATTAGGTGTTTCAGTTTAGTAACTGGCAATTAATTACATTTTTTTTAAAAATGTATGTGTATTTATAAAATAATGATTCCGACTCCAGGTGTAGATTTCCATAGCTCTAAGAAAAATGATACAGTGAAGAGGCTGACAAACTTTGTAGGAATACTAATACTAACACTTTAACCAATCATATTATAGAATGAGAAGCACTGTTTTTGGAATAACAGCCAATCACAGTAATTCCGTGTGTTGTTGTTGTTGTATGCTAGTTAATGGAAAATGGCAATGGAAATCTAGGCATGAATGTTACTTTTTTTTTTTTTACTCTATATATTATGTTTGCCTTTGATTGTTTTAGCAAAATGAAGGAAAGTACATAAATAAATCCATTGTCCTTTCCCAAATCTGATTAAATGGTTTGTTTCAGATTAACAATAGTGGGAATGTTCGAGTTATAAATTAAGTTAATATAAAAAAAATGCTTAGTTTTTTTTTAGTTTCATTATAATCCTATTTTGCATGTTTGAAGTGGATGAGGGGATTTCCTTTATGTTCCCAAATTCTCTTTTTTTTTTGTATACTTCCCCTCTAAATAGGAAACAGGAAGAATTATCATCCTGACCGCCACACTCCCAGCTGTCAAGGCTAGGATATTAGTGGAAATTGCTTTCATTGTTAGATTTTTAGTTTGTTTAAACTAAATGTGATTTATGTTTCAGCTATGGGTTTTGCAGTCCGATGTATCTTGGAATGTGACGTAACTCGTTACTTAATAAAATAAATATAAAAATTAAAAAGTGGTATTTTAAGTTTATATCCCCTTTTTAAAAAATGAATAATTAAAACCCAGACTTGGTGCAAGCTTGAACTGATGCTGTAGCTCAAACCTGGGCATTGTACAGCCCACGGGACACATCCGGCCCCCTCTAACCATCTCCAGCCCACCCGAGTATGTGAAAATGGGGGGCGTGGATCAGCAAGCTAGGCACACCACCCTATCCCTCTAAAACCACCCAAACCTTTCATGCAGCCCCACGAGAAAAGTAATTGCCCACCTCTGCTGTAACTCATAGCAACCAATAAGGCACTTTGTTAAATTGTTTGAACTCCAGCAAATTAATAGAAAAAAAAAAAATCACTGATTGGTTGTTATGGGTTACAACACCAGTGTAATCTCCAGGGTAATCTCACAAGGTGAGAATTAAGCCTAAAGATGTGGCCTTCAAATGGGATGTAAATCCTTGCTTTCCTCTAACTTTTTACTCACTAAAAAAGTAAAAATTATTTTGATCATAAATACACTATGTGGGACAATTGCAGTACATTTATTTACTATCCCAATTTATGGTTTAGAATCCATTTGCCTTTCATTCAAATTTCCTGTGAAAAATTGGGAATTCAGTCAAATAGAAAATCTAATGAATTGTATAAGTTTCTGATTTTCTTCATATGTTGAAAATACCATACACATTAATCCAAGTTTCCCTTAAAATTACATTGGCCCACAATTTCCAGTCCATAATTGCTAAAATACTATTTTACAAAATCCCAGTAATTTCTATTTTTTTATTATGTTTGTTTGTGGTTTTTTTGTTGGTTTTTTTTTTGCACAGAACCAGATATTTCGTTGATCACAAAAATATTTTGAATGTGTGGTCAAATTTGAATCTGCAGAGTAGGGTAAACAGTTCTAGACTGATATGTATCTGGAACATGACTGAAAATAATTGAAAGGAATATTACTTGGAAAGTAGTTTTTTTTTTTCTGGAATTTTCAGGGTGCACGATGATTTTATTTGGTTTTCATTGTTTTTGAATATATTGGGGTCCCACACAGATTTCCCATCTCTTTCGCAGCTTAGTCAATATCCTCACCTGCGAGAGGAGATGGAGCGAATTGTCACCACACATATCCGTGAAAGAGAGGGTCGAACAAAAGACCAGGTGAGGATATTTATAATGACTTGCAAATTCTCAAAGAGAAATTTACAGTTGGCCAAACATGAGATTTTGTAGGCACAGAAATAGCAGGATCGTGGTGGTTGGATGATGCAATTTTTGTCATGTAGTTTTAAGCAGTGCTTACAATGGGGTGCATATGTTGGAGCGGGATTAAAAAGAAAACTTGTCATTCTCATAGGGTGAAATTTACTAAAGTTGAAAACAATTTTCCTGACTTTTTCAACCAAAAATCGGCTAAAGAGGTTGAAAACACAATATTTGACCATCTCGCCCGATTTTTCACACACGCACACAAAAAATGGTCGGAAAAGTAAAAAGAAAAATCATTTTCGACTTTAGTAAATTTCGCCCTAATTAGTGTGGAGTTTTTAACTTTCATTAAATGTGGTTTTCTGCTAGTAGGACTTTTACCCCACATAAACTGTGTTTCAGAGGCTGACTTGTAAAGAAGAGAGATAGTGGTATAGTCCAAATGAAGCACACTTAATTAGCAATTTGTACACCTACACATACAATCCGATGGTTCAATTCTCTTGTGAATACGGGAAATTTAAAATATTCTAAATTTAGTGGTTTAAATAGACAAATTAAACTATCCCCTTATGTGGTGCTATCAAACTTAATTCCTTTATTAGTTCAGTTTTTTACATTTTTACCTTCCACAGCTGAAGAAAACCCTTCAGCTATAATAGACTCTGATAATGTTCTAGATTTCCTTATTAGAGTGTTCTAGATTTATCATTAGATCTTTAGAACAGGTTGGCAGTCAGGAACACATACTCAGATTGGGATTATTTTGTTCTGCTCCCACATTGTATTAACTTTTAATGCTACTACTTCATTCAGCCCATTGAAGGTGAAGTATAAATGTAGCCTTTAAAAAGAAAAAAAATCCAGGATACAGTGTGTGGGTTTGGAGGCCTACTAATGGGGTTGCCCAGTTTTAAATGATTTACCCTTTTTCTCCTTGCTACTGATCGAAAAAAAACAAAACATATCTTATCTCATTCCTAACAAACCTAAGGTTGAAGAAGCGCAAAAAAGACGCACTTCATAGTGCCTTTAAATGTTATATGGGATCCTGATAGAGAACCCAAAACGTGCCAAAAGATAATAGAGTGCAAAGTGTTATAGAAATGTAATAGGACACCAGAGTGTGACACTGCACACATGTGACAAATACTTTCAATATATGCGCTTACCAGATGGTAAACTTAAACAAGCGTATACACAGCAGAAATCACAGGGTGTAACTCTCTTCTTAATCCAGAAATGCTGCCACTCACAGTAATCCATGTATTGGCAGCCCATAAGAAATGAAATATGCCACATATAGTGTAATATCGCTTCAATAATGGTGAGATAAAAAAAAGGCAACAGCCAATATACTCGCAAACACATGAGAGTACAGTACATGTAAGAGTTATCGAATTTTCAAGCACCAGTCCAGTGAAGCACAAAACAGTCAATCCAAAAAATGGCTGCAGATGAAGGTGATAGACGGTTAAAAGTCCCCAACTCAACTCGTTTCACATAAATCGCTTCCTCACGAGTTGTCATATCATATCTCATTCCTTATGTTTATGGATAGCCCTAGATTTGATTCCCAGGCCTGGTTACCACTCTAGTTCCATCTCCTTCGTGCATAGATATAGAAATGTTTTTTAACGCTGACTGAGATATTTTTAATCCTCCTCCACTCTACACGTTTACTTATTGCTTCATGAAAATTGATTTTCAACTTGATATAGAAACCACATGATGTGAATGCAATGAACAGACGTCATCCTAATAGCTGTTTCTCCCTGCTTTCTACAGGTTATGCTCCTGATTGATATAGAGCTGGCATACATGAACACAAACCATGAGGATTTCATTGGGTTTGCTAAGTAAGGTTCTGCAGGTTTGGTAATCTGTGTCTGGGGGAAAAAAATATACAAGTACCCTAATAGAATATTTATGAGTCACCTCAGCACTCTAACTGGTCGACCCTTTCAAATATATGTTGAGAGGATAGTGAGGTATTAATAGATGTCATGTGACCAAAAAAAGGAACATCCTTAAAACCAGATATGAGGTCACCGAACTGCCCCATGATCCTATATTCTACATTGTTCACTATTAAGTTATAAATCTTGTACTCTGTATTGCAGTGCACAGCAGAGAAGCAACCAAATGAATAAGAAGAAAGCATCTGGAAACCAGGTGGGGAAAAAGAATTATGGCTTTCCCAATTCTTACTATGCAAATCATTTCTCATTTGCATCTTAAGCGCTTGGGGGCGGGGGAGGCGGGGTAAACGCTTATAGACAGATTGAATGCAGTATCATTAAATCACTAAACTGTAAGTCAGTATTGCAAAATGTCTTCCAATCCAGCCAGAGTCTGCCTTATATAGCTTATAATTTGTTCAGGGAAAGCATTTTACAAAAAATCAAAATGTGCTCTTAAACGAACGCCAGTATTTAATTTGCCACACGTAACTGTGTTGCCATGGATCCCAGATTTCAATTTATCCATATACAAAAACAATGTTTTGTTTTTTTTCTTGGATATGTTGCATTTATACCGCAACCCTTAATGGAACCAATTCTGTCTCATAAGAACCATGGTGAAGGAGTCACATGACTTGGGAGACTAATACACCTCGTTTTCTTATAATTCTTGTCCATAAAAACAAATTTATACCACATTTTTCACACAACAAAAAAAAAAAGCAACACATAAAATGAAAACTTGCAGAAACCCTAATATTTACCTGTCCTGGAACAACCTACAAAGAACTGGAAGACTGAGCGAGACAAGAGGGGCATTCATATCCTGCCACCCTCTGTTTGGAAGAGGGTTCACACCAGATGTCTTTAAGGAACAGTCCAACCTTCAACAGTTATTTCAAAAGTAATTATCTCTGTTAAATAAATGATTTTCCAACATATCGGATATACTTTTTTTCGTTGTTGCTTTAATTTATAGACACTTTCTTACAGAAGCTCCTCCTCTTTCCCCTACTTCCTCTTCAGCAGAGCAGTTTGGAACCTCAGGTCATTGCCTTGATCCGCAGATTTGAGAATTCTGAAATAAAACAATCATAAAGAAGTAGGTGGGAACTCTGCAAGGTCGCGAAACCTGCAGGATTCTGATTGGTTACTCAGAATTCTCAAGTCTTTTATCCAAATCCATGACTTTAGATCCAAAACTGAACTGTTGTGAAGAAGAAGTAGATGGGAGAGAAGGAGCTTCTAAAAGAAAAGTACTGATAAACTGAAAAGAGATGGAAAATAAAATGTAATACAGAACCATTTATTTAACAGTGAAAAAAATGCACGGGCAAATAACCGTCGGAGGCTGGACTGTGCTTTTAGAAGTTCCTCAATGGTTTCCTGCCTGGTGTGGGGTATCATTTACAACCATTTATAATCCAGAAGCGGCTTATGCCTGTTCAGGTTGTCATCATGGGCTGGACACTGTAGGTTATGATGTCCAGGGACAGTTTGGGGGTCTGCCTTTCCATGCCATTGCTCTGCGGTCATCTACAATGCAGCTGCTGGGACCACAGGCTTGGCAAGTGCCATGGGACAGAGGCGCGTGTGAACGGAATGGGCATGTCATGCACAGGCTTGGGGTTCTGCATCCCACGCTACTAGTAATATATATCCCTCTTTTTGTGCTCCTCTTTCTCCTCTCCAATTTTGCTGCTGTTGCTATGGTTACCCTGAGCAGGATGAGATCCTGGTGAGTAGTCAGGCAGCGAATATACCCAGGAAACATGATGGTGCATCTAGGAAGCTTGGTCCCTATGGCCCTTTACTCACTCTGAATAGTCAAATACTTAATATTACAGATAGTATTACAGAACCCTGTACTGTTATCTATGATATTGCAGCCACATCAAGTATGTGTTATATGGATACATCCAATTGGTGCCCTCGTACCAGTTGGTTACACATTAACCATTGGCGTAACTAAATGCTTCAGGACCCCTGGATTGAAACTGGGGTCCCACACATTTACTGCAGTTCTGTCCCCTTCCACACCCCACTGGACCGAAAGGCTAACACTGGGATCCGGAGGTGCAGGAGAAGGTTCTGACATTAACTGATTAACAACCAATTGGAAGTTAGCATTTTGTACCTCTCAGGGCTGACTTAGCATTAATAATTGGAATATATTATCTATGCACAGTATGGTGTCTTGTAAAAGTAGATTTTAAACAATTGTTCTGGAATGTTCCAAAGGAGATATTACTGTCACCTTAAAGGAGCAGAAACAGCAGAGAAACAAATTAGCTATTTGGGTTGGCATGCCAGCTCCTCCTATTCAGTCATTTTAAAATTGTTATGAAAGTGGAATTCCTGCTATTTATTTATTTGTGTAGTGTCTGGTTGCAGCTAGAGTCTCTCGTCTCATTGCAACCAATTTGGGCTTTCTGGGGCACTTCATACATATGTTTTTATCTAAAGTTCCATTGGATACAATGGGACTAGGCAGGGGGTTTGTTACTTGTTTACTGGAGATAAGATGGCTGCCACCATATGGAAGAAAACCAACCCAAAATAATACAAATCAGGAACTCAACTTAAAGGAACAGTCAGGCCAAATTTTAAAAACATTTTCCAAAAAGGTATTAGCATAAAAAATCCAAAAAATATTTTTTTTAAATTCGGCCTCACTGTTCTTTTAAAAGATAACGGGGGTTATTCACTAAGGTGCGAATTTGACAGTCAAATTCGCAAACAGCGGATTCCCATAGCAAATTTGCTACAATTTCCCCATTGTAAAGTTGTGACAATTTTTTAATGTTAAGTTTGCGACAATTTTCCCATTATAAAGTCACAACTGCAACAATATTATCATTATAAAGATGCGACTGCGACAGTAGCAGCCAATTGCGACTGTCTTTATCTGGCCAATTCGCACCTATACTTAAATTGCAGCAGATTGTTGTTTTAAAATCTATACAACTTACAAACCCCCTACATATACTGGAACAGACATAGAAAAAAAAGATTTGCAAATAGAGGCCATTTTGCACCAAATGTCCAAATTGCACTAAGAAATTTAAAGGAGAATGATCTTTCCTTATTGATTTAACCCAATAAGTGATCTGCAAATTTTGGCCTGAAGTTAGATTGGTTGTTTGGCTATGTGCTCCATCAACCGGATCTTAGCATGCATACTTAGCTTTAGGTAAGTTGTTAAAGATATGGTTAGATGTTTTAAAATGTAAAGTTTACACAGTCTTGGCATTTTGGTCCAATCTTAACAGTCGGTCCATATAACAGAAAAATACAGCAAATCTGTTCAGCTTTCATCAATGCATGTTAAAGATAGTCACTGATTTTTAATAGAAATCTGTGGATACCCTAGATGCACCATCGATGTCCGCACTCACCCTGATGTGTTTTCATTCCCCCCTTCCCTGTTTTCCTTTCCCCAGTTTGTGAGAATTAGTCTCCAGTCCTCCAGTCATTATGCATCATAAAGGTAACATTCTAGAAGCCGAATCAACAATATCATGGACTGTCAGTCCGAAGCAAAGAACCAATAAATAAAGTGTATTAAGTGTATTCGTATATTGTTTCTGTGGTGTTTGCTTTTAAAGGTGAATTAACGGTAAAAAAAGGACATATTAAAAAATGACCTTATATTACGTTGAACCGTTGCAGTCACAGCTGTCATTGTGCTGTCATTTCACTGCACCGAGGCAGACTTCACAGCGCTTAGGCTGACACAGGAGCTCTGCCAACGTATGGAAAAAGGCTCACACATCATCACGCTCATTGCGGAGAGCGTTCTCATTGGCCCCGCAATGAACATGATGATATTAAAACCGTTTTGCACCGCCGATTCAATAAGTGGGTGGAGCTTCGCGCTGGCTCCTGTGTCAGCCGAAGCGCTGAGAGCTCTGCCTCGGTGAAGAGAAAGTACAGTCCAGATGAAGCTGTAACCGCAACTGATCAACTTAATATAAGGTTTGTTTTTTTTTAATACCTTTATTTCTCCTTTTAATACTGATTTTCATAAAAATAGAAATCATAAAGTGGATGCAACACAAAGAATGTTGTTATTTTGAGCACAGTGAGATACATAAAACAGAACAGGCAAATACAATGTCCATTTAAAGGATTGGTAATGGACTAAATGGGAATTCCCATGTTTTTTTACATACTAAACTCTTAACATGTACTTCTAAAATCCTGCAGGATTTTATGTATATATATATATGGGATGGAAAGTCTACTATGTTATTACTTACCCCAAATTAACCATTTTTATATATTCCATATATTGTTACTTTTTACCTGCATCATTATCTTTATCCGGCTATTATCTCTCCTGCTTTTTTTGATTTACTATAAAATGCCATTTATTACAAACTTCATATTTACAGTCTTAAAAAAATCTGTACAGTGCTGTTCATAGACATCTGGACATAAAACAAATAAACATTTCTAATGATCATAGCATCCAATCAGAAGTTGTCTTTTATTATTCTTGCTTATACCAGAGAATGCTGACTGCTGATTGGTTGCTATAGGTTACTCAACATCTGTAAACAATTTCCCTCGTTGATTAATTTTTCTGAAAGACTGTAATTAAAAATTTTCAGCCCTTCACAAAAAGTTTTTTAGTTATATGATAATGGTCAGTGACATAACTAGTCAATTCCTGGTGACACCCTCTCCCAGGGCGCACCCTGCAGCATCGCATACAGATGCAGAGGGCATGTCAAGGGGTCCCAGTGGTCCTAGTAGCCCCCTGGGGCTACCAGAATGCAACAATGCTCCCAGAATGCAACAATTGCCGCTACAACCCTAATAGTTAGATGCTATAGTTTTGTAGATTCCACTTGCAGATGTCTATATCCTTTAAACGAACACCTTTTTTGTAATATTTGACAGAGTAGCATATGTTTGCCATTTATGGAAATAATTATCTATAAAAATGATTAGATTTCTGACGCAAAGTTTCTCACGGGACTGGAGACAAACTCTCACAAAACGCTGCTGTTCCTTCTCAACCTTTGTATTACCGAGATGGAGCCTAATTGTGTTACAATAATGATAACCCGATATTTGCCCCATTTCTTTCTGTTTGGTTGCAAGATAAATCATTTGGGTCTCTAAAAAGAAGGGAGTTGGGCAAAGTTTTTTGTTTTTGTCTTGCCATTACTTGGCTTGGCGCTGCGCAATATGGCCACCCTATCGCTCTCTCACGGTGTGTGCTCACTTTTGATATGAGGTGTGTGCATGTGCCTCTTATTCACAGCTTATCACCTTCCTCTGCGAAAGGACATCTTCATCCCGTCATCTCTGTTTTAATACCTCTCCTTCTGTAACATTAATAACAATATTATGCCTACAGACAAATGGAACTGGTGGCCCCTTTTCCTACATCTCTGCTCCAAAGTATACAGTTTCAATCATCCGTTATTGTTGGCTGAAGCAGACTGCATAGTCCATTAAAGGGACACTCTAGCAAAAAAAAAAAAAAAAAAAAAAAAAAAAAAAAAAAAAAAAAAAAAAAAAAAATATATATATATATATATATATTTATTTATGTTAATTACCACATGTTATTAAATACAATTTATTATAATTTTTTTTTTTAATTAAAATGCTTACCTGTAAAGTAGTGCTATACAGCATTTCCGTGTTTCAAACTCCATCTTCAAAATCTGCCGGCGACTCTACGGCGTCCCAAATCAGCCAATCCCTCTCAGGAGCGCCACCCCTCTCCTCCCGGAGAGGAACGCCCTCCTGGAATGCTGTATAGCACTACTTTACAGGTAAGAATAAGACATTTTTTTTAAAAAAAATTGAAAATAAATTGTATTTCATAATGTGGTAATTAGCATAAATAAATAAATGTGCTTTTTTTTTTTTTTGGCCGGAATGTTCCTTTAAGATATTTTGTTACTAAATAAAAGTGTTTTTTACTGATCATAAAAAAAAAGGTTTTAAATTATGAAAGAGTAAAGACACCTAAAATTTACTTGCAGTATATTTTGGACTCAAGTAAATAGTTTTGCTACTAAATATTTTTTTTAAATAATCATTTACTTTCTGTTGCCCGTCAGTATGCTATCTGGTTCATTAGACTTGCTTACCCAAGCAACCAAAACATATTGCTTTATTTAATGGCAGCTTCATTTTTATCATTAGAATATATTATATTATTGATTATTTAATCATTTTATTAGCACATTTAATCAAGAACAGAAAAACTAACACTAATTCTGTGTAAAACACAGTTATTATTTGCTCTACTTCCCCATTAATTATTAATGTTGGGGGCTTAAAAATAGGTCTCCCTGTTCCTTTAAATAGCATTGCATCTGTGTAGGATACTTCACCAAGTGGATTTTTATTTTTTAAAGTGATACTTACAAATATAAATACACAGTCATATGACATTGAAGGAATAGAGGAATCTTTCAGGATATTTGGGGGGCAAGTTTATCAGTGGTGCCTTCAGCCTTGCATTTAGTAGTGACAATGAGAAAGTATAAAATAGAAATTCTCCCCAGTGGAGTCTTTGTGTCAGTTAACTTATTAAGGTCAAAGGCCAGTCCACCTACCAAGCCACTGGTTCCTGCTTCTCTAACTCGAGTACATCTAACGTGTCTATCTAACACGGACCAATGCAATTGTGAGGAATGGTTTTGGCAGAAACAATGTGTGTGAAACTTGGAACGGTCTCTTTATATTGGTCCTAAATACTTCTGATTTCATTTCAAACCTTTTCTTATGTTGAGTTAGCGGAGATGTGCAGCCATTATGTTTCATATACATACCTGCCAACAAATTAGTTTTCCTGGGTGCCCTGGGCAGGCAAAAGGGTTGGGTTCCAGAGTTATCTGTAAAGGGCAAATTGTCCCATTAATGACCAATGTTTAGTCCAATGCATTTCTTCTAAATCCTTTTTATTGTCTGGATTGTTGGCAGTTTGGTATTCACTCTACTGTGTGAAATAAATGAATATGCAGTACATCATTACCGTACATACAATACAATAATTTGAGTAATTCGTTCTGCCCAGTTTCTGCTAATGGTTCCAATGCTATAATGTATAGGTCATTCGGAAGGGTTGGCTGACCATTAACAACATTGGAATTATGAAAGGAGGTTCCAAAGAATATTGGTTCGTACTGACTGCTGAAAATCTGTCCTGGTACAAAGATGACGAGGTAAGTGCTTCCCCTGATTATTCTCAGGAATGGTACTTTCTCTTGTATGAATCATTGTGTTAAAAAAAAATGTATATATGGTGGTGTAAGAATCTATTCTTCTACTGAAATGTGTAATGGCTTCAGAAGCCAACAGTGTTGTAAATATAAGCACTGGAGAATTGAGCTTTTTAGGGGCAAGAAACTTTTATTTTGACCTAAGTTCACATTGCTCTGATTCTGATTCACACTTAGGGAGAAATTGAATCAAGTCGGAAAGACCGCTCCCGGCCTGCACGAGATCTCGCATTGTTCTCGCGAGGTAGCTGGCTACCTACCTATCGAAAAATCGAGTTAAAAAAAAAAAAACTTGAGTGATGATCTCACGAGAACAACTCGAGATCTCACGCGATAAACTCGGAAAGACCGAAAGAGGTCTTTCCGACTTTATTCATTTTCGCCCTTAGACTCTCAGCCATAAAGTGTGGCAGGTATGCTGTGTTTTAACAGACAGTTTCACAAGTTCCAGTATTATATTCTTCCATCTGTTCACAGTAAGAAACGTTAGTAAATCACTTCCCTTCCCCAAAACTGTTTTGCATTACACATAGTTCCATGATTTTTTATGTTGTTGCCAGAAACTCATTAAAGTACTGGCTGAACAACTGGAAATGTGGCTGCTAGCCATGGACTTCCAGGTGGGCCTGGCTACTGAATCAACTCTAAAAGAGACATAGTAAAGGGCTGGACCTAAAGATAAGAAAGGAACCAGAATTTTTTCATTCGACCAGGCTGAAAATCAGCCCTGCATAATAGTCACAGATAGTTGCTTGTAAGGATTAGATATATGGTACGGTTTTTTTCAAATAGCGTAATGGAGGGAGGCATACAAAATTTAAGTGGTTTTACTGGGAGAAAGAAAAATCACAAATACAGGGTTTATTTATTTGGGTCTTGCATGGGTAAATTGCACCCAGAATTCTTAGCAAGCCACTAGGAAATGAAGTATGTTATTAGTCTTTAAGCCAGAATAGTGTTTTCTGTTCATGCATCCAAATGTATGATTAAAACTACATTTTGTGTTTTGAGTAAGAACGATCTCCAAGGTAACCTTAACAGCACTGTAAAGTCAGGTTCTGCTACCCAAAAAAATGCTGATGCAAGCTTGTTTTCAGCTTCTGATATACCCGCAGTGATTCACAACTGCAGTTGCCTGCTGTCTTCCTCCTCGGTATTTCTTTTCAGCGATCCCCTGGGATAAATGAATGCCTTCCCGGTTTTGATGTAAAATATGTCTACATACAAAGAGCCCAGTGCTTCATGATTCTTTTAAAACTCCCAGCATCCTTGTCAAACCCAGCTGACAATGCATTTTTTTTAAAGCCTGGGACACATCTAACTAGTAGCCCCGCCAATGATCTGCTGTGTATTCTGGCTCTCTCACAGCTACAATGATACAGGCAAAGGGGGAGTGACACCAAATACTGCTTCAGTTTAGAAAGTAAGCCTTTAGCCTCCAGTTATATTCTATATATACATATATATATATATATATATATATATATATATGTATAACTAAGAGGCATATTTGGTGATACAAGAGTCCATAAATGATAGATTTTGGCCTGCCATTTTTGTTGTGTCCATCTTATTTTTTCTGTGTTAATGTTTTCCAACCACACATTTTAATCCCCAGCAGTTATTTTCTTGTTCATTTGTCGCTCTTAAATCGTTTTACAGTTTATATTATTTACTTATTTTCATCTTTTTACTATTTACAGACAGCTTCTTACTGAAGCTCCTCCTCTCTCTAGCCTGCTTCCTATTCAGCAGTTCAGCTTGAAATTTTAAGTCAGGAATTCTGAGAAGCCAACAGAGCTGCCAACAGGGGTGGTGGTGGTGGTGGGGGGTCACTAGTGTGGGGGTCCCTGTTAGATTACATGCTATCTGGTGGGGGGACTGTGCAGAAATGAAGGTGTTAAGTGAAGTGCCAGTTGATTGGCTGGCTGGTTATTTAGGTAGCACTAGCCAGACAAATAGGACAAGCAGTTTTGTGCTCCTGGGAAGTGTTTTCCTGAGATCAGAGCAGGCTAAGAAAATAATAATAATAATATATATATAGTTGGTAAGCACTCCTGGCTCTTGAAAATAGTTAAAACATCAAAAAATGTATTAGCTCATAATTTAAAAATACATATTAATGCATAAAGTGCAAAATACAGCTCACGTGCCAGCCCCCCTCTTGAGCCTTGATCACAGCCGTTCAGAGGCAAAAAATAAACCATGTCTCCACCAAAAATAGTGCATTTATAAAACACTCACCCAATGGTAAAAAACAAGTGCACTCATCTCCAAAGGCACGCCAGATGTACAAGGTGACCGTCCAATACACTACAATAAGCTGACTGTGGACTGGAAGTGACATCACGACCGGTCCAAACAGCTAATAGCGTCCATAGCAACAAGCAGCAATTGGATCTCAAGCATGTTCAGAGGGTGAAACACAAACTATCCAACTAAACAAAAGAGGAAGTGCACAAGTGTAGGGCTAAAACCACAGAACCTGTGTAAACTAAACCTGAAAATACTTATAAGATCTTAAAGGGGCATTCATCCAAAACCAGCTTAAAGGCAAAGTTAGGAGAAAAATGTAGAAAAACAGCTACTATCAGTATGATCATAGCACAAAACACATGTAAAATATATATTTATTAATATGTATAATAATAAGCTAGGATAGAGTGGTCATGTTAGATGCAGAAAAAGATGAGTATAGCAAAAGGGTGATACCTTTTTTATTGGACTAACAGTCAGTTTAGTTAGATGACCTGTTGAGAGGTCTGTCCTCCCTTCATCATGTTACAACCAATACTTGTATATATAATATAAATGTAAATATTAGATGACAATATAAATAGTGTGTAATACACTCTGAACAACTGCATAATATAATAAAGACCATATTGATAGTTGCTAATGACAAGGAAAGTATTCAGACACTACATATACCACAAAAATAACAAAAATGATTTAGGCTTAAAAAAAAAAAGACCAATTCATGCATTTGTTTAGCCCAAGCAGTGTCAAAGTCTGCAAGTGATGTATCCACTGACTCTCCAATTGTAGTAATCTGGTTCTGTCACCCCTGCAGTCGTTGATGAGACAAATGATGTCTGGATTCAAGGCAGTGGTTGGCTACTTAGTGCTCCCATCTCTAAAGACAACATTAATTGCAGACCTATGGGCATCAATCAGTGCTTGCAGAGTACCATCTGTTTTGCCAACATAGGCTTTGCCACAAGGGCATGTGATCATGTAAATCACATAACAAGTGGTACAAGTAATCCTCTGACGTATTTTATACATTTTCCCAGTCATTGGGTGTCAGAAAGTGTCACCAGATGTCATATATTGACAAAACAAACAATTGCTGCTTGAGATGCTTCCCAGGGCGCCAATAGGGCCAGAGCCACCTCTGCGTAAATGAGTCCCTTTGCAATAACCCACCATTGGGGGATGAGTGTGGCTCCCCCAGACTGGTGTCACTTCTAATACAGTGGGGAAAAAAAGTATTTAGTCAGTCACCAATAGTGCAAATTCCACCACTTAA
>WMED01001012.1:0-29887 GCA_019650415.1 Pipa parva
GTCCGCTGTTATTGTATATTACTGCGTTCATCATGTCACTACTCTTACTGTTACTGTTGTCATTTATTTTTTTTTCCTTTTTTTTTTTTTCTCTAATCTGACACATATGTAATTTCACTGATATGTATGTCTGTACTATCCAGTGACAAATAAATAAATCTATCTAATCTATCTATCTATCTAAAATATTCTGATTCCAAATTTGGTAATCACCATAATTCCCTGGATCAACAATTAGAAGCTTATAACCTGGGGCTGAAACCTAATCCCCCCTAATTAACACTAGCATTGACATAGCTGCACAATTGAAATCCACCTGCCTTATATTTAAAACAAATATAATGATAGTATCACATTGCTATTGATAGTATCAAGTGTATATAGGGCGAAATTTATTAAAACCGATAATCGCGATATCGCGATATCGAATGATTTTTTTACCAATATCGCGATATCGGAAGTTTATCGATATCGCAATATTGAAATTTGAACGAACCATTGATTTCAATGGCAGAATTCCATAATATCCCTGGAAAATTCGATATCGCGATATCGATATCGGCAAAATTGTGATATTGCGATATCTGTAATATCGATATCACGATATCGGTAAAAATCATTCGATATCACGATTTCAGTAATTTTAACGATTTTAATAAATATCAAGTCCGATGCTATTACTTTAGAAGTCATCCTTGCATTATCAAATAATCATTAAATGATAATCAATGTACTTTAGAAATCATTTAGTTATCATTATTCATCACCAAGCTTCTAAAGTCATCATTGTATGGGTTTGATTATTAAAAATGATTATATCCAGCTCTTAATACCCTTCTATCTGTGTATGTAAGTTTTCCTCTCATTTAGAATGTAAGCTGCTGTACAGAGCATAGACCTCCATCCTCTTGTTTCAATCACGGCCTGGCACTTAGAGTGATGTATCGTCATGATTTTAAGCTTGTAATTTACTCACTTGTATTTGGAATGCCCTTTTCCCACATCTGTACTATATTTGTATTGTTGAATTGTAAAGCACTACGTAAATTTGTGGAGCTTTATAAATAAAATTATACATACATACATATTATAGGATGTTTTGCTTTAGAAAGCTGCAACTACTAGAGTAGTTTTTTAAATTACTCTGGAGTCATCTCATTTAAAGTGGACCAGTCAGGTCCACTTAACAGACTTTTTTTTAGGAACCAGGGAGTTATCTTAGCTGAATAGTACTAAAAGACTGTAGAAAGAGAAGCAATCTCTCTGCTTCTTTTCTGCTCCAATGCCTGACTTGAATCTCAAGTACGGTTGGGCGGGGCTAAAAGGATGACTGAAATTAAATTTCCTCTAATCAGATGCCTTAAATCATGATCTAGCAGGGATCTGATTGAAGGAGCTATAATGTCAATCATCATTTAGCTCCACCCAATCCGACTTGTGGTTTAAATTTGGATTTGGAACAGAAAAGAAGCCAGCAGTTTGCTTCTTTTACTACAGTCTTTAACTGCTAAGAGCATTCAGCTAAGACAACTCCCTGCTTCCTAAAAAAAAGTCTGTTAATGCTAGGTTCACACAAGCATATTATGCACAGAGCATAATACGCTTGTGTGAAAAAAAATACACTCCAGCGTATTTTTCTATTGTACTTACCAGCAACAGTCTGAATGCTCCCTCAGTGTTCACTGCTCCTCCTATCTTGGGCGCATTTTGTACACTGCGTATACACACCAGCAAAAATGCAACAACCAGCATTCCCGATGCAGCATATGTGCGTCATATGCTATTGTGTCCGGAAAACAAGATAAGTAACATAGGGATTCACATAACCATATTTTTGTTTTCACACAAACATATTATGCTCTCCTAAGGAGGGTGCTGACTCCTCATGTGCCATGATTCAACCAGTGAACCTGTTACATTCCAGGCAGCAGCTTGGCTCTTCCTCTGGGCTGTATGAGTCTCAGGATGTGAGGCCTTTCTTGGATATGCATGCTATCCCTTGACATGGTGCTGAATCTGTAGGTGCACACCTGCCATTTTTCAGAATCAGGTTCATCCTGTTATTATCAGCCCTACAAAAAAGTGAGGTCACTTCTTTCTGCATTTGTGCAATTTGGTCAGGTCACTTTAATTTGCCACCATATAACCTTTGTACCCAGTTTCAACTCTCTATGTACCAACTGCTGTCCTGTTCTGTCCCCTTGTTCCATTCATCTGTTTGACTATGTTTTTGTCTTCTGGATTGTCCTAGCAATTCTAACTCTTTGCTGTCTAGCCTGGCCTCTGCTTGTTAGATTATTGTGTCCTGTTTTGCTGTGCTCTTTGCTTTAGTATAAGGGATCGTTACAGTGCCTTTCTGTTCCAACAGCAGAATGGACAGGGCATCAGAGAACATCAGGTCAATATTGGTTTCCTCCCTATTGCTGTTGCAGGATAAGAGTTTCATCCATGTCTATCTTATTTTAAAGGTTGTGACAATTTTGTTTCATTTCATTTAACTCATTACAATCACTAATCATTTGCACATATATCTTTGTTTAATGATGCACTAGGCTCTTCACCTACAAATTAATCACTGAAAAACTGGTCGGTTTCATAATGTAATAAATTCATTGTAATGATGAATGAAAATCTTTTTTCATGTTTAATTTTTTGAAAATAATTATTTGAAAATCTGCAATTTAACAGAAGATTTAACATAAACATCAAACATAATTCAAAGACTCTGAAGTGCTGAAGATGTCTGAACAGTATTATAGATACAGACAGATAGATACAGATATCGACAAATAGATAGATACAGATAGATAGATACAGATAGATAGATACAGATAGATAGATAGATAGATAGATAGATAGATAGATAGATAGATAGATAGATAGGAATAGATAGAGCCAGATGTGGCTCTTTTGATGGCTGCATTTGGCTCTTTGACTGTAACAAGCAGTGCTCACATGCAAGCGCTGCTCATTGCAGTCTGCCTGGTAATTGCCGGCAAGCACTATAGAGACAGAGCTCTCTCAGTGCTTCTGGGTTGCTAGCCAGTCCAGAGCCGCTGACATCACCTATGTCAACAGTGGCTCCAGATTCAAAAGGGCTTAGAAAGCCACACATATATGGCTCTCTCAACCTAGAAGGTTGATGACCACTGGGATGGATGGATGGATGGATGGATGGATGGATGGATGGATAGATAGATAGATAGATAGATAGATAGATAGATAGATAGATAGATACGGATGGATATATACGGATAGATAGATACGGATAGATAGATGGATATATACGGATAGATAGATGGATAAATATGGATACAAATACAGTAGATAGATAAGCCTGATCAAATACATACACTAATAAATCTGTGGTTTTACAATATATATTAGAAAATAGTTACCAGTCACTTAATCAGCACAACATACTCAGATAAGATAATTCTAATCCCATATGGCTAATAATATATATTTTTCACTTTGTCTTCATTTATTCAACAAAAAACAAACCAACATGAAGATGTCATGCCCCAGAATTTATTAACATGAAGAAGCACCTTTAGAAACAAATTAAATATTTTTTTAAATCTCTTAACTCCTCTCGGATAAATTCTACCTTTTCTTCCTTACAACACTGCATCCTTTTGATGTTCGTAAACTTTTATTTATAAAGAGCCCACTTCTCAGTATCTCAGAGGAGCTGAGTTCTGTACTTTAACAAGGTCACTTCAGAACATTGATTGTTTTCTTTTCAGTCATTCATCTTCTGATTTGTTGCTGCATTTGATTGTTAGGCTCATTGATACATGATATAATATCGGCCATGCTGATTTCAGTCAGGTAGCCTTGTAATTTCCACTAAACTAATCATGTATACATAGAATTCCATGTTGCAATGATACAACACTTTTAAACATTATAAAAATCATTAAAAAGGTATCACTTTATTGGAATAATTACTTTGGGAAAGGTCAAGGAAAAGGGCACTTATTTTAGTAGCAAAAACCTCTCATGGTAGTGATACAAACAAAAGTTTATAGATCAGCAACTTCTCATAAAGCTCCTCTTATTAAAACTGTAAATATAAAGATTACCCCAGCTCTTAACTCTGCTCCTGCAGATAACTCTTCATAACAGTGTTGTAATTATAATCTTTTGCAACATCTTTCAACTTAAGGATCAGTCTTCTTGCCATGAGTCAGGCGAGAGTTGTTTTCGAATTCTAGAATAGAAGTCAGATCAGCACAAGCCCTGGCTTAGGCTAACAGGTCATCCCAAAGGTATTCAATCTGGTTGAGATCTAGGCTCTGTGTAGACAAGTCACGTTCTTCCATTCCCACCCCGATAAACCATGTTTATAGACATTGCCTTGTGTACATTGACTTTATAATGTATAAACTACTGTAGAAACATTTTTACCCAAACTGTTGCCACAATGTTGGAAGCATACATTCTTTTAGAAAGTTATTGAAAGCAGTATCATTTAGATACACATTTCCTAAATGAAGAAGCCTCAGGTTAGAACATTTTTCCCTGTCCATCAAACTTGACAGTTGACAATACACATCTGGATAGGAAGCAATCTCTGGCATCAAACCCAGTATTCTTGGTACAACTCCTAGATCTGATATTTGGAAATGAGACCTTTTTCTATTCAAAATTTCAAGCAGTGGGCACTGCTGAAATGATCTAATCCATTAATTAAAAAAGGCCATACAGGTTACCTGTATTATAATTGGATATTTTATGGGCTGGAGTCAAGGATGTAATACATTACCCCATGGGTGGTGGTGGAACCATGGTAAGGGCCACTTGTACTACAAACCCAATATTCATGGACTCATCCTGGCTGCTCTCAAAGGTAAATTCTAAAAGACATGGACTGCTCCAATTGCTCATGTGATATACTGTATATCTGTATGAATGTAAAAAAATTCCAGTGGTAATTATTTTAACACATTCCTGAGTTTTATGAATAGATTATGTAATAACTAAGATCTCCTAACTTGTAACTTAAACCAGGTTATCATATGTATACTTATAGTTAATATTTTGTTTCCTTAGCACAAGCCTTAAATACTCATTGTTTCCATCCATAGTGTTAATATTAACTTTGATATTGCTATAACTTTTTGCTATGTCCCTCTGTGCCCTTCCTATGATATATTTTTTAACTGTACTGTTTAGAGACACTATGATTAATTACACCTCTTTCTAAAGTTATGTTCAGTGAAAAAAGGAAACAAGTAAAGGTCCTCAAGGTGTTAGTTATTCTGCCCCATATAATTTTTCACAGGGGTATTTTAGTAAGTGCAGACCATATGTTGAATGCCAGTAATAGGATTGTTCTATTTAAATCATTTTTTTTGGAGTTTTAGAAATATATATATATATATATATATATATATATATATATAAATTTATATAAGGTCCTTCATCTTAACAAATTGGCATGCAACTATTTTTTTCCACAGTGATAACATATCTTAATTCTGTCATAATGATTCTGTAATTGAAGTTTTTATTCTTTGCAATACTGGACATGAGAATACACACACAAAACAATGAAAAGAATTCCATAATTCCTTATACCATGTTTGATTTTGGAGCAGTCAAAGTGGTGAATTTGGAGCAGTATGCTTTGCTGAATTTGTAACATCAACACACTCCAACGATTGGGAAATAGGCAAAAGTCACATGCATGCACAGCAATGTAAAGACCCAACTTGACCTGAAATTCTCTGAATTACCCAACATTGCAGTTTGATGAATAAGTGAAGTTTGTATCTTTACTGTTCGTTGTTTCATGAATAAGCTCTTTAAATGTTTATAAATAGTCCAGTTAAGGTCTAGACTAAGTTCAGATACCAGCTGATCAGCAAATGAGAAATAGCAATATCAAATCCTATTTGCAGATGGAACCAGGGGACAAGCAGAGTTACGGCTCTTGTGCTATGGTAATTACATTATCTTCTTGGGACACAGCTTTGAAAAGGATTGAAAAATTATCTCTAAGATTTCATTTGGAATATCAAAGCTTCAGTTATAGCTGGTGGCACTGTTCTATTGCTGATCTACTGCCAATTTTAGATCAACTTAGAGATAAAGGAAAGCAATGGATGAACAGATTAGAGCATTTTCAAAAACGGCAGATCCTATGAACATCTTTTCAACAAATCCTTGTAAAAAGGCATCAGATCATGTTTTTTAACAACCAGTAGTAATGCAGGCAGTAGTATGCACCTGAGTTTCCTAAAATACTCACAAAGGGAACTAAGAAACTCTGCCCCTCTAGTACAGAGTCAATTATAATACAACAGGTCCTGTTACCAGAGCCAGGCAGGAACAGAAAGCAGGGGGGAACATAAAACATGGCCAATTGTAAGGGATGACATGCCAGAGTCTTAGTTTGGTCTTTAAAGACCGAATTCCAAGCCTTGACTAGATAAATTCATAACCATCCCAGATCATATTGTAGACTTGTATCTGGAAATTAGATTAAGGAATACATCATTATTAGCGTACACTGGAGGAAATGGAAGCTGAAATTGTCAACTAGTAGGATTTCCTTTGGCTCACAGTAAAAAAAATATGGCCCGTGCTGAAAAAAGGTTATTTCTACTTCATCACAGTGCAGTGATATTTATATATTTTATTAGTTTTATTGTAATTGTCCTTTTTGGGTAATGTCACTCCAAGCACTCTGTCTATAATGCATTTACATGTAAAACTTGCAAGTGCACAACGTACAAGGAATTTTCATGGACTACCATTATAATCTTATAGCTTAACCAACAGTCAATAATGATTTGAATGGGAAACAATTTACCTCTCTGTCATTTCCTTAGCAGAGTCATATGAAAAGTGTTTTGTGTGACATTACATAAAAAGTACAATAACCTTGAAATCACATGTCTGTCTGAAATTATATTCCTCATTATAATGTCAATTAGTCTAAATAACAGCTCTAGGGTAGTACTGAACTGTGAGAGACTGAATGACAATCATTTTACCTTTTTTATTGAATAGTCTACTTTTCTGGAGTTGCAAACTATGCAATTAAATATTTTCTGTAATAGTGGCGAACTTATCAGAGCGTTATATTTTTTTGGCTTCGTCAGATACAATTGTCAGCTTGTAAGATCAATACAGAAGGCCTGAAGAGACATGAAGTTTAGCCCTTATATTTGTTAATATCAGATTTGTTATCAAAGAAAACTGTAAAAGACAGGGACTTGTTTTACCTGCTGTTTATTTTGCTTCATTTCTCAGGGTGCCATTTTTAATAGTCTTCAGTATTAATTGAAGGTCTAAATGGTTTGCTACACAGCAAAAGTAAATCAGTATAGTCCAGTATAATGTATGTCATATAGTCAGTGCTGGATTTACACCTTAGGAACTTATGGGCACAGAATGGCATTTTATGCTACTCCCACTTATTGGTCAAGCCCCTTTTTACAAATACTCCCAGGCTAAATTTTACAGTGAACTGAGGTGTTTTATCTGCGTGAACCATACATTTATACCAAGCGAAATCATAGAACAAGTGAAGTAAATTACGAGCATGATCAAGATGCATCACTTTAAGTGCCAAGCAGTGATTTAAAATAAGAGGTTGGGGGCCCTTGGCCAATAGTGTTTATAATCTACATGCCTCTAGGGCAGCGGTTCTCAACCTGTGGGTTGTCACCCCTTTGGGGGGTTGAACGATACTCTCACAGGAGTCGTGAATAGTGTTGAGCAATGATATCGAGAAAAGTTGAAATCGGTACGATTATTACAATTATTGGGTGTTATCGATGATCACGGATTCTTGATAATATCGAGCAAAGATAAGCCAGCAATATACTCTCCCTAAGCGTAATAATACATGACTTTATAGGCTACCTGAGTTTTTTAGGAGCCAGAAAAGCAGCCCCTGCTCCCTAGTGATTATCACTGTAAGTGGGTTTAGTACTCAGCCTTTTGGCTAAGATCTAATTTAGAGTTGGGCTTACCTAATTACTTCCATAGGGAGATAATTGGGTTTAAAGCCATAACCAAGCCTTGCACTTTTGCTGGTTATGGTTGCAGGGACATTCAGTAGGATGTCCCTGAGTGCAGCGGACAGCTGTAACAACATAATAATCACACAAAGCCACACAATTATCTTTTCTCAGCAGCCTAGCCCCTTATTGTGATTTTGTTCTGGTGCAGTGACTGCCTAAGAAGTTTTAGACTGAGGCATGGTCTATTGCTAAGGAATGCTTTTCACTGTAAGTGGGTTTAGAGCTGGGGGTTATACCTAATTACTTCCATAGGGAAATAATTGGGTTCTAAATTGTAGCTGCATTCTTGATGGCTATGATTTAAATAGTCATAATCGTTATTGGCAATAATCGTCATCGGCTAACGATTATCCATTCGATGATTTAAAAAATCGATAATCAATCCGATGACGATTATTGCCATCATCGCTCAACACTAGTCGCGAACACACTGTTGAAGATGGAAGAGACTGCAGGTCCCTTTATATAGGGTTCCTGCATGGTGACTTATCAAGCCCGTGATGACGTTCAGGCCCGATGTCTCCACGTGACATACGTACGTTTCACCCGAATATCATCACGTGACACACAACGCGATGACGTCGGGCTCGATACGTCACACATAACGTCAGCACAGGAGGGTTGCGGTCTCTAATAGGTTGAGAACAACTGCTCTAGGGAAATTAAGCACTGCATATAGTTTTTCTTATTAATGTGAAGTTCTATTCTGAAGTCATTCTTTTCACTGTAAAATCTACTAAATATATATTTATTTAAGTGTAAAGTCAGGTAAAAGCACTTTGCACCGAGAAGAATCCCATAAAATAGATGGATCAGACTTTGTCGGATGTTGTCATGAGTAATAGCTAAATGTAATTTGGAAAATTTTGTAAAATGGCCATTCATCTTGATAAACAGCCAAAATATATCCATTGCATTTGCAGAGTGACATTTCCACAAAAACAAATTGAAATAAAAGGTCTTCTTTGGATTGAAACATTTTTTTTTTTTTTTGATATATGGTTGAATTAAGGAAAATTACAGAATTTCTGCTGTGGAAAAAAAATGCAGTTTAATAAATATTTCCCACATGTATGTGATAGATTCCTATTCCCATGAAACAAACCATCAGCTGGTGTATATTACTTTATGTACATAAATTACTACTACTAAAGTGTGATACTAATGTGGAATTAAAGTCAGACAAAGCCAAGGAAATATCCATTTATGAATAAACACTATACCCTACAACTCAATTCCAAATGAAGACAAATATTTTTCATGATTAACAAAAGACATGGTTGAAAAGTTTTTACTTAATACTTCCCAGATATTTTTCCTTAAAGCGCACCCATCAGCTCAGGAACATTACAGTTTTACAAAGTATGTGACTTTATAATGTAAATCAAGTAATTAGGAACAAAAAAAAACATTTGCATATTGAAAATACACTTACTTGAATCTTGTCCCAAATTGAAAGCATGGAAGCTGACATTTTCTGCCTGACCTGCCACTCGATCACACCAGGAACGCCCCCTAATAAGCAGGGTCTCCTCCCCTGTCTCCAAATCTCACGTGCACTAGCATTATCAGGTTACACAGCATCATCCACTACACTGTGTGCCATCCCTCACTGTGAATCTCCCCACACTGTGAATCCCCCCCAACACTGTGCATCCCTCCACTCTGTGCATCCCCCCCACACTATGCATCCCCCCCACACTGTGCATCCCCCCTACTTTTTTTTGACTGGGCAGGCTCAAAGCATATGTACTTTGAGTCTCCCCAGCCAGTAACGCTGACAGCTTCCCCTGTAACTGGCTGGGCAAGCTGTCAGCATTACTTGCTGGAGAGACTCAAAGCGCATATGCTTTGAGTTCCCTAGTGAACGAGTGCTATCACATGACCGCGCATCTCTAGGATGGGCAGGCTCAACGCATATGCACTTTGAATCTCCACAGCAAGTAACGCTGACAGCTTCCCTGGTCAATTACAGGGGAAGCTCTCCGTGTCATGAAGCTGGCTTACTTGTCAATCAAATAAGCCGGCTTCATAGGACAGCCTCTCATCTTGACTCAAGTCGGGGTGAGAGGCAGATTCACCGTGGGATAACTTTTAAAAGATAAGTATTTTTTTATATATTTAAATGACAAAGTTGTTTAGTCTAGCATTCTATGATCAGATGTGGGAATCATTTAAAATTATTTCTGTATTGTTCGGAGTGAGAGACCTGTTTGTGGATGTTATCTACTTTGTTTTTGAAGAAGTTTTCAGAGTATGATGGGCGTTTAGGCAGGTTAAGATGCTGAGGCTGGGAGAATAATAGTGTTGAATTTGAGAAGTAGACAATGGGGATTTGTTTTGGTACTCAAAGTACTGTAGTAGATTTTTAAGTGGCTTAGATGGGAGAAACCTGTAGCGCAGAGAATCTGCCTATTAATTGCATTTTTCCTCAAATGTTTTGCAGACACGTGCATGATCAATTTGGATTTTTACATTAGATAGGGGACGAGATCCTGAAAAAGTATATGCCAAGGCTGCAAGGAGGCAAATTTATCAATGACAGTAGATTAAATTGAGTTATAAAAAGTAGGAAGAGGAAAAAATAAGACTGAAACGATTTTAAGTAAGTGAACTGATGGGTGAATTGGACCAATTACTAAAAGCAGAGAAAGATGTATTTTTAGTAATGGCCAAATTTAAAAAAATTTTCATCTTCATGGGTGCTAGAGTTGGTTCTCTGTTGCAGGTCAAAATAGAAGGTTAAATTGGAGAGTTAATTGGAGGTTAATTGGAGAGTAGGTCAAGATAGACAAATATCATCAACATGGCATTTAATGTTCCCCAGAATAAGCGCAAAGTGATCATTAAATAGATAGAATATCCAGAAATCAAAATATGACAAAAAGAGTATCTGATACAGAGGTAGAAGGTAGCCTGTATTTTTGAACTATCTAATGGCACAATGCACTATAGTATCTTTTATTAAAGTACTAAAAATGTACATGTTCTTACTTAGCTATATACTCCTAACCCACCACAAATCTGCACCCTTTGCTGTCACTTAGAGCTATGGCACTTCCACTTGTACTTGTGCCATCTCCTTTAGATTATTACCTGTCTTGAGTAGGGTCCTATATCCTTCTGTCTCACACTTATTATTTTTCCTAATTTATTATGTTGGATGCCATTGTTTCAATTGGCATTTCAAGCAACCTGACATTGTTTGGATTCTAAAATAAGTTCAGAACCCATTTTCATTGAAATATCATCAAAGACATACTAAAGAGGCATCTAAAAATGCTACAATGAATCTTTCTATGCTACATTTATAGCAGCATCATTTGTATTTCTTTTCTTAAACAGGTCTTCAGGTACTTCTGCCTGAATATTTGCAGGAACATTTTGTGCAGGCAGCACTGAGTTACATTGCCTGCAATTCTGAAGGAGAATTTATCTGCAAAGACAATGATTGCTGGTGTCAGTGTGGTCCCCGATTTCCAGATTGCAACTGTCCTTATATAGACATTCAAGCCATGGAAGAAAATCTGCTTCGCATTAGTGATACATGGAACATTTTTCACAAGGAGTTTGAGGATTCAGGTATGTAGCCTTATTGATATATGCTAATACAATGCTTGTCATTGCACTGTGGGTATTGTACTAACACCCTTTGCATTGGTTTTCCCCCTCACTATTCCTATGAACTTCTTATCCTATTTTTTATGTCTAGCTTACCAGTTTTTAGATCTCACCTGCTGTTTTAATTTCTTATACAATGTTTATCTGGGCCATACATCCTGATAATCACCTTGGTTTTTATCAGTAGAAGATCATGAATTCACAATTCTCCTCAAAACGTCAAAATGACAGTCAGAGGAATCCTGGAAAATCTATAAAAGTAAAACATACTCATTAACTTTCTCCATCTACACCATTTCACCAAGTGCACTGGGAGCAACTGTTTGAGGCTGATGATATTGTAATTGTGGAATTAGCACAAATATTTTCAAAATTATGCCAACTAGTTAAAATGTCTAATGACCCATCAAAACCAATCATATCTTGTCTTTCATTATTCTAGCTCCCTTATACCACTGAATACTGATGGCCGATAAGCTGCTTTGGTTTACTAGACCACTGTAAAGATGATGAAATCCCCAGAATAATAAAAAAAGAAGATGAGATAAGATTGCATTCATATTTTTTTTTAAGATGTGAACCTTAACTACTTAGATACAGCTCCCATAATCTTTTAACTGTTGGAGGCTTCTTAAACAACTACGGTCCAGAAACCGCTTATAAATCAGTCATTTTAAATAAACATTTTCATGGGATGTACTAAAAATAAGGGTAAATGCCTCATCAGCAGTCACTCATGACAGGATATTTAAAATTCCTAATAATTTGTACTTTCAGTCTAGGAATTTGAACATTTCTTTTCCTGGCTTGTGATTCTCACATGGCTTTCTCTAAAAACTAAATCCCTAGCCTACCACTGGGCAGCTATGCATGATTAGCCAGCGTCTACAGTAGTTCAGTCTTTGGAGTGATTCCGTTAAACCTTCTGCAAACAACAATACATGTCAAGAGTACCACCTGCAGTGGTGCAATCTTAATTTTTAACTGCTGTTTTGACTATAAGACATTTAAATAAACACTAATGACTAACCAGTTATATACCTTCATAAGCAGATTTTCTGCATTACAAGTTCCTGCTTTCGTGCCTGATCTCCTCTCTCCCCCTAGCTAAACAAACCTAATACAGCACTTTCATAAACCAAAACAAATAAAATTCCCATCTCCAGTTCACTTTGTAATCAATACCTTTCTTTGCCTCTCCTCCTCCTCAGATACAGTAACCCGTCTTCACTCCCATGCCTTCTTTTCTACTAAAACACTGCTCTTTTGCCCTTGTACCAGCCCTAATGCACCTCCTTCTTTATTTAAACAGTGTGATGATGGCTCAGTGGTTAGCACTGCTGCCTTGCAGTGCTGGGTTCTGGGTTAAGTTCCACCCTGGACTTCATCTACATGGAGTTTGTATGTTCTCCCCATACTTGCATGGGTTTCCTCCGGGTACTCCTCTTTTCTCTCACAAACCAAAAAACATACTACATAGGTTAATTGTGCATGTGACTAAATATGGAAATTAGATTGTAAGCTCCAATGGGAAGGAACTGAAGAAAATGATGGATCTCTGTAAAGTGCTGCATAATATATCAGCGCTATATAAATGAATAAATAAAATATAATATAATTTAAACAGGCCTGCATCAAACCCATCCACAAAAAAGCTACACTGGACCTTCAATGCCTTTCCAACTACCATCCTATCTCTCTCTTGCCTTTAGCTTCTAAACTTCTGGAATGTCTGGTCTTCACCCGCCTTACTAACTATTTACATGCCCATCATCTAATGGACCCTTTGCAATCTGTTTTTTGGCCAGGGCACTCTAGGGAGACTGCTCTGTGCAAACTTGCAAACGATCTACAGATTGTCAAAGACAAGGGACACTTTTTCTATTCATATCCTCCTGGACCTATCCTCTATATTTGATACTTTTGATTACTCCCTACTTACTCAGATTCTCCATGCACTTTGTGTCCATATTCAAGCTGCATCTTGTCTGAATTCTTACCTTTCTGATCACTTCTTCTTTGTCTCCCATGCTAATGACACTTCCTCTCCTATCCCACTTAGTGTGGGGTACATCAAGGCTGTGTCCTTGGTCCCCTCTTGTTTTCCTTTTACATGATTTCCCTGGGTGATGTCATCAGCTCATTTGGTCTTAAATACCATCTGTATGCAGATGAAACCCAAATTTATTTATCTGCTCCTACCCTAACACCTGAAATCAGGCCTGGTGCCATCTCAAACTAGATCTTGATAAAACTGAAATGTTTATTTTCCCTCCTACTCCCTTCTTTTCCATTTCACTTTATGATGTGGCCATTAACTCTGTTACTTTTGCATGTTGTCTTGGGATGAATTTTAACTCTGCTCTTTCTTTCTTTAAGCACGTTGCCATCACTGCAAAAAAACTATTGATTTTTCCTTTGTAAAATTGCCAAGATCTATGCATTTCTCTCACAGGCCACTGCTAACACCCTCATACATGCGCTTGTCTTATCCCACTTGTACTATTGCAATGCCCTTCTTACTGGCCTTCCAGCTTCCAATCTTTCCCCACTTCCACCTATTCTAAACTCTGCTGCTACTATTAAATTATCTCCCTCTGTCCCCAGAAGTCTCCTTTCCAAATCCTGTCTTCTCCTTGGCTCCCAATTAAAAAAAACATATTATTTACAGTGTCCTACTTCTGACATTCATGCCCCTCCCTACATATCTTCCCTTGTTTGCCCATATTCACCTACTCATCAACTCTCTTCACAAGGAAACCTTCTTCATGAACCCCTCACAAAGACCGCCCATTCTCATCTTAATTCCTTCTCTCTTGCTGCCCATTATATTTGGAATTCTATAGCCCTCTACCTCTGCCAAGAGTAATCCATCAATATCCTCAAATCTAAATTTTGAAATCTTACATCTTGGAGCACTAGCGCTGGTTTTCATGTCTATGTTTTATCTTTAAGCAACCATTTAATCTATTTTGTATTTATTTTCTTATTTAATTGGCACCTACTGTATAGGCTAATGAAGTGATACTTTATGCTACTGCACTTGTTACCCTCCTATCTTTTTATGTAAGTTGTCCTCCTATTTGGATTGTGAGCACTATGGGGAAGGGATCCCCATCCTCTTGTTTCAATCATGGCCTGGTACTTAGAGTGATGTATATTCTTGATTATATGCTTGTAATTGACTTCACTTGTTCTTTGTGAAGCATTTTTCCCTTGTCTGTATTATAATAGTACTGTTGTATTATACAGTGCTGCGTAACCTAGTGGTGCTTTATAAATAAAAATATACACACATATTGCATGCTATAATATAGTATCCTGTATATTCTTTATAACTTTTCATTTATGAATATTCAGATGTTTCATTTGGATATAGTAATGGCACAGGAATTAGCATATGGCACAATGAGCCTTAAACATTTTTATATTTAAATAATGGTTGATACAATTGGTTTGTGCACGAGGTACTGAAATCAAGTGTGATCAGGGACTCCTGTCAGACTTAGAAGTTCTCTTGCTGTGGCAGTGCATGAAGAAACCTGATTCTGTGGTCTAATTAAGTAGTTACATATAGCTAGAATTTACATGCTTTCATGGAAATGTTCATGCTAGAATGTTATTAGTCTTTGCCAGGACTGACGCAGAGTACTTTTCCATCCAGTGTTTAAGTTTTTTTGTTTATTAATAAAACCCATTGAAAATAATCTTTTATTTAACATGAATCTAGTTTTTCACAAGTTTTATATCCTTCTGAATTGAGTTGATGTTCAGATCTGATTGAACAAACTTATTTATTTAGTTTATTCCCCAAATATGTACACATTAATGCCTTATGTGCCCACAATTAAATCACAGTAGAGGACTGAAAATATAAATGCTGGAGCCACCAGAATGTTGCATATGGTAGAATTAACTACCTTTTAGTCACTGATAACATAACAGGTTTTGGGCAGAACTGCCCTTTATCAAGTGTAAAGAACATAGTATAAGTTACAGAATATAAAGCAATAACCTTACACCTCCACTTAATTGGAAACCCACCCCAACACACTTAACAGGAGGAATGCTCTAATAGACTTCACTCCTACATTGTCCATAATAAAGTCCATGAAGAATAGATACTGAGTAATAACAGGCCTATCTGGATTAAAAAATCCTGCAACAAGTTATGTTAATATAAATATACCCTAACTGGGTGGTCCAATCATTTTAACGACTATATATAGTTACCATGCTTTCAGACGGGTGCAGGAAAATTACCATATTATGTATTTGTCTTACTCTTTCAGCTCAAGTTACATAAGGACTATCTGTAGAGGAACAAAACATGGATTAGTATCCATTGGAAAAACTCTCAACTACTTACAGTATAAAAGACTGGAAAACAGGGATTCTCAACGATTAATGGGTCAGTTCCTAAACAAGGGGTTACCCACAGTTTTTCTTGTTTTCTTTTCATTAACGATGGAAAGCAACTCAGTATTTTATAATACAGCTTACATCATGAATCAAACAATCATAATCACCCTCAGATTTTACTACACTCTTAGCAGTAACAGAGTAACTGCATGTGAGGATTTTCACATTAAATTCAACCAATTTTGACTCTCTTTGGTTCCTAAGCTGCAACTCCACTTTGATCCCAATTGGTCTAATTAACTGGAATCAAATACATGCAAAGAATTCACAGGTTTCCTTCACAATGCTCTAGGAAGTTCACCTCCAACTCAGACATTAGGTCTGGCTTTCTTCCTGGAGCTGTAGCAGATGTTCCTGCAAACAGACCTTGATACAGGTAGCAGGAAAGTACAGTGGCTTTATATACAGGGTACTATTCACTCATCCACTTAACCTTCATGCATAGGTATTCTAAATGCCCTTCTTGGAATAATCAACTTCAGATGCCAGAAAACTTTTTCTTGGGAAAACAATATCAGCTCAGTAGAGCTTTATCTATGCAAATACAATCCAGGGCCTATGAACTCCAATGAACTTGTACACAATAAAGAAGCATGAGAGTACTTGCTGTGTGTCTGTAGGTATCTACCATCTTCTTTCCTAATCTGCTTGTCAATAATTTTATATTTGTGTGCATGTCTTTAAAAATAGTTCACATCAATATGCTCCTGTGGTTAAATTAATTGGGCCTGTACCTAATCATAAAATGAAATTGAGAATGAGTACAAAAATATACTCAGAACATGATTTTATGTAATTAATTGCGTTACTACTGCAACAAAAACATGTAACATTACTTTACTCTTAAAATTAAACCAAAGAAGTTGTTTGGCGATTATAACCAATAATATCTTTAAGCATCTGAAATAAATAACATTTCATAAAAAGCAAAAAAAAAAAAAAATTGGTTTAATTTTAAATGCACATTTATTATTTGTTTCAAACTGTCATTTTTTAAGAAGCTTGATTAGAGTAGAGAGTCTAAGTCAAGGTAAATACTTGGTTTCTTCTTTTCAAAAGTTGAATATCTGTTTCATATATTAAATATATGTACTGGTAATGTCTGAGACATTGTGTCAAATATGGTTTGTTTCCACTCTGCTTTGTGCCGCTGTAATTGCTTTTTCAAGGCTTCATGAAACTGAACATTGTACATTTGGATTTGCTTTGGATGAATTTGCTTTTGATTTATACATACATTTATATACAGTTGTGGGTAAAAAATATTGCCACCCTTGTAGATTTTTCTAATAGTGCAGCAATCCTTAAAAAACTAATTGGCATGAAAAATCTTTTGATATCCTCATACTGTCTCAATTTCTTTTATAAAACTCCAAATACAGAAAAAAATATATTAGAGAAAGGGGCTCGGATTTGTATTAGCCCAAGAAAATCCAACAATGCCTATTTAAGACAGCATTGAACTTCATCAGATTAAGCCATAATTGATAGAAAAAATAATGAATGCAATCCAAACACAAGGTTTATATTTGGGCACAGATTTAAAAAAAAAAAAAAACCAGCATGTAAAACAACCATCTGTTCAGAAACAAGAAAAAAACTCTATAAAAGAAAAAGAAGCAATAGTGTATCCAAAATAAAAATAAAGATTCTGATTCTGCAAAGGACCCCATACCCCACCCTCCACTAGGTCCCACGGTGGGGGCCTAAGAAAAACATTTTCCCTCCTGTCCTAAACCCCCCACCACCACCTTCTTGCATGTGTGGTCTCATGCAAGACCCTTACCCACTAAGTGTTGTGGGGTCCTTGCGGAATAGTGCTCCCCAAATGTAAAAAATAAATATTACTTAAAATGCTTTTATATTTACCTTCTATATTTACCTGTTAACTCATTGGATCTATAAAGTAGTCCTAAGTGCCAAACTCAATAAAAACCTGGCAGTTTTTTCAGCTATCTTACCTGATACAGAACTGCCTAATGGACCTACATGCTGCCTTTCATTTGTAAGTGGGACTACCTTGTGAGAAAAATAGAATATCTACGGTCCTATGGACCTCTCCCCATTATATATTTTCCCCCAACCCCTATATAGGATGGGGGTATGAGATCAAAAGGTCAATGAAAAGGTCAATTTTTATTAATCCCCCTACTCCACATTGGATGACCTCCCTTGGAGCAAGGTGAGGGTATAATCCATGCGGGGCACCTAAGCGATGACAGTCTGTTTACACTGCTGTATAACTAGGAGTAAACGTTCTTATTTTTTTTTTGATAGTTACTTGCCTTTTCTGTGCTGGTTTTGGCTATTTGGCTACTTTATTGCTGGTGTTGGCTTTTGTAGTTTTGTTTGCTCTCCTTTTTAAAGGAAAAGTAAAGGATAAAACTATTTTTGATATTTCAATAATTATCTTCAAATATAAATATTTTTTTCTTTTTTTAACTGTGATATTTTCATTCTATTTTCCAGCTGTTACCTCCTGAATTATTTGCGTGCCTACTGAATTAGTGGACAAGCATGCCCAGTAGAATTCTTATTGCAATTGCATTATTTTTTGTTTGAAGAAATAGTTGTATTATCTGTCCAGGTAACACTTACATCATTTTCTTAAAAAAAGGTTTCTTCAGGAGAAGATTATAGCAGCATGACAATCATTTAGAAAGTGATAGCAGGAAAACAAAAAGAATTGTTTTAGTTGTTGTTTGTTTTTTACACAGACTGGGTTTATTTACAATTTCCAAATAGCTTCAAATGTTGTGTAATGTCCATAAAAGGTCACAAGATACATGAAAATACATCATTTTTGCAACTTGAAAAAAAAACTAAAACTTTTGTAAAAAATCAGAACCTCAATCAAACCAATACATTATACTGGAATCATAATTAAAGCCAAAACACAGAGTTTCACCAAAAACTCAATTGATTATTGATATTTGAATATATTTATTGGTATTAGTATTGGTTTTTTGGAAACGAAATGTGCACAGTAACTACTATAAGTATTTCAAGTACAAAACTCCCAAATTGGTCTAACAGAATTATATATTCAGGGGGTTATTCACTAAAGTGCAAATTCGACTGTCTAATTCGCAACAAGCGGATTCCCATAGTAAATCCGCTACAATTTCCCCATTGTAAAGTCGCAACAATTTTTTATAGTTAAGATTGCGATGATTTTCCCATAATAAAGTTGCGACTGCGACAATATTCTCATTATAAAGACGCGACTGCGACAGTAGCAGCCTACTGTGACTGTCTTTATCTGGCAAATTCGCACCAGTACACAACAATCTGAACTTTAGTGAATAACCGCCTCAGTCTCAGTTAATTTTGCATGGAGAGAAAATGTGAGTTAAGAATCATTTTCTTAGTTATTTCACAATGGCTACAATTCTATTAAAAAGGCAGATACATGCATTCATTGTACTGAGCCATCACTCACAAAAGATAGAAGTAGTTGCACTGAAATCTCTGCTATTACTCTAAATCCATATTATCCATAGTAGATAAGGAGCCATTCTTGGCATGGAGTTCTAATGAATTCTAAGAAGCATTAGTTATGTATTAGAAAAAAAACTGTATTATTATTATTGTGTATATTTTATTTTTACTAATTCCTTAACCAATACTAAATGATAATGTCACCGAAACGAGCTGGACTTCTTCTTTAGCATAATTATAAAACTTAACTATATTCCTCCCCCCCAATTCTTTGTTTAAATCTAGATTAAGTTACAGGTAGATGTTCTACCTGAGGGTATAGAGCAGGGGTGGCCAATTAATTTTCCCATGGGGCCACATGAGAAACTGGTGTTAGAGGGCCAGAGTAAATATACTAAACTTACCGGCACCTATGGCAATTGGTCACGCCCCCCCCCATTTTCACATGCTCATGCAGGCCAGTCAAAAATAGTTAGATGGCCGGATGTGGCCTGCAGGCCATACAATGTCCAGGTCTGGTATAGACGGAACTGAGTTTCTAGATACTTGATATAAAACAAAAATTATGCATTTTACACTGAAACAGGTATATTCATCACAGTGTGAATTCAGCAGTAAAAAAATCTGCATCACTTTGTATCACTCCAGCAGATACAAATTTGCTACTCAGGAGTTTAAGCATTTCCTAGACTCTGTTGGATCTGCACTGAGCTTCTTTTTAGCTGGTATACACAGTCACTGTATGCTATTATAGTGTTTGCATAGAATGGACTATGTTAAGCACCAGAAATATATTGTGAACCTAGAAATAGATTTTGTACAAGAATTTTAGAATTTCTTCCTGGAGATGTCTTCTAAGGCTTTAAAATCAGAAAAAGTATATGCTATTATAGTAAAGCAGAGATGAATGTTATTCATACTGCTTGGTTAGATTTTGAGAAGAAATGAGCAGTATTGTATGAATGGTGCTGAAATGAATCCTTAAATGTAGGTGGCCTTCCTTGGTTAGATTTTTATAGGAAATATGGGGTCTTCTATAGATGGTCCTCAAATGCATAATTAAATGTGGATGGGCTTGCTTGGTTAGATTTTACTAGGAAATGAGGAATCTTCTATCTATGTTGCTGAAATGCATCATTAAATGTGGGTGACCATTATTGATTAGATTTTATTATGAAATGTAGAATCTTCTATCTATGGTACTGAAATGAAGCCTAAAATGTGGGTGGCCTTGTTTGGTTAGATTTTGCTAGGAAATCAGGGGTCTTCTATACATGGTGCTGATATGCAAGATTAAATGAGGGTGGCCTTGGTAGGTTGAAGAATTCAGTAAGTTATCCTTCCTAAGTATTGGATATTTCCTTGAGTCAAGGAGAATTTCTGTTTTGTAAAAAGTAATTTAAATTATGCCAGTTTTTCTTCTTTAGACATCTATGAGCTCAGTTCAGAATGGTTTACGTTCTGAAGCCTCCTCAGGCAACAATATGTCAATAACTTTAGCATTATTTGATGTCTCTCAGTATTCTCTACAACTATAGAGTCAGATAGGTCCAAGAAATCCATATCATTTTTAATAGGTTGGGTGTGAAAACATTAAAACCATGTATTCCTTACAGTTTTCACACATATAAACCAATGGGGATGTTTAATTTATTTATAGCTAAGATACCTTTCTCATAAGATAATCAGAAAAGTCTTTTTTTAGTTCCTAAAACCAGTGATAATAAGCAGTCCTGAAGACAAGAAAAACAAGTCAGAATCTATAGGAAAGGCAAAATATATGAAAATGATGGGAATAAAACTCTTAGTATTTCTTAACGTAATAAGTGGATTGTAGAACCTACAGTATGGCGCAAAAATCAGTAAAAGTTAAGCTACAGCAGTGAAGCACTTATGTTAATGAGGGCTGAAGAGAGGGAATCCAAAAAAGCTTAAAACGAAGGATAATTATGCTTGAAAAAGCAAGCTAGTTACATTTAATTGGGTTGTAGGATCAGCAATGATAAAATCACACTGCAACCTTATGTGCAGTTCTAAGAACTGCAGAGGTAGTGGTGGGAGGATGTCTGATTTTCTCCTAAAGGTAAGGTATAAAAATGAATATCTAGATATTCTTTTATGACTTTTTTTTTATTTCCATAGCAAGTAATTTACCTTTGAATCCAAAAAGAAAACTGCAGAAAATGCAAGTAATTGTGAATAAAAATAAAATCACCTTTTCAACCAAAACTAATTTCTCTACCCATAAAATATCCTGGCCAGTGCAATAATAAAAATTTATACGAAACATTGATGGTGAAGTAGGTACAGAACTGTAATGGGATTTTTTTCAAGTCAAAATGTGCCTTGAAATGTTCTACCGACACAGTAGGTATAATGCTTAGGTTTTCCCCAGGCCTCATATATTGTTATCTGATTTTAGTTACATTTTGCAACCTGATGTTACCTTAGTAATTTTTTTATCCCTGTTATATTTATGTGCCCTTTCATATTCACAAATTTGTTGGTTGTTGTACTCTAATCACACTCAAGATAGGGTGTCATAATTTCTATATAACTATAGCCTTACACCTATTTATTGGAAGGCATTTGCCTAGGTAATACTTATCTATCCATTAGAGTTCTTTTTTGACATCTCAGTCCAAAGCAATCTGCAGTTGTCTTTCATTTAACCTGGCATTATTTAAAGTGCACCTAGTATTTGCCTGAGCTAACTAAGGTCACTTCTATTAGATGCAATTATCTATATAAAGAGACCTATGCCAGACAAGAGAAAGGGTTCATATGGTGTTTATTTTCTGAAGAAATAGCCATTGAAGCTTAGAAACATTGTTTCAGTAAGCTGATAAACTGGAGGCCATTGCATGTGACCACTGTTAGAAATATTCTTTTTTTTTGTAACCGAATACTTTAAAAAATAAAATGTCTAAAACCTTAAAGATGTCTACAGTTTCCAAATAAGATTACTGCAGTGCTTTTAACATTTGAAGCCTCAGTAACTTTACTTTTCACAAAGTTCAGTTGCTTCTAACAGACAAGGTCATTGACAAAATATAACAAAGACCTTCTGTGACACTTTAGAATGTTAAGCTGAGCCTTTATCAGTTACAGGATTTTTGGAGTAGAACTCTGAAACACATAAGCAAACTTCATAGGTTTAAAGCACTCTAGAAGGTGATAAACTAGTGGCATATGAAATAGGGGTATCTGCTTGTAATTCAGTGTCAATGAGTAATGGTCTGGCTAAAACTTGTTTTAGCAGTTTACATTCTGTTTGATTTTCTTTTTATCATTGCTCAAACTATCTGCCTTCTCTATGCATTGACATTTCTTGGACATTTCCTTAAAACTGATTATCATCATTTAAACATTAAACCATAATTTAAAAAAAATCTACATGCTACTTTTTCATCCTGCACGCTGTATATCTATGTACATCTATGTACTCATTGACTTGTGTTTTGAACAAAGTTGACAGTGGTAAGATATAAGGAAGTGCAATTTAATGCAGGTGCAAAATACAGAGATTTGGCAAACTTCATTAAATTAATAGTCTATTCAACAACAGCTTGCACAAGTGTTTTTGAGTTTTATATACAATTTTTGCAATATACTGTATATATTTTTACCCTATTTTTGGTTTGAATTTATTGTCACTTTCCTTCTTCATCTTATCAGTTTGGAATTTCAGACCACTGGCTTAGTCCACAGGCTTCAGAATTCTGGAATAAATTGTTCAAGAAGAACAATGTATTCTTCATTATGATTCGTTCAAAAGTCTCAAGCTTTTCAGTCAAATTTCTGTCTTAAAGGAACAGTTAAGTCACCAACAGTTAATTTCACTGACTATTTGCCACTGTTAAAAAAATGTATTTGAAGTATGTTCAAGTCTGTACTGTTCCTTTAAGATTTCAAACTGAACTACAGAAGAGGTAGAGGGAGAAATACAGAGCTGCAGCTGAAAACTGTGTGTAAATTAAAAATAGATAAAATTAAGTAAACAAAATATATTGCTGAAAAACAATTATTTACCAGTGACAAATAGGCAATGAAATTCTGGTGACCTTTAAAAAGTAATATAAAGTACACTTACTATAGAGTTCCCATTTAGCAAAAATCTGCTACTGCGCTTGCTGATTTCATTGAAATAAAGAGGAACGGTAGTGAAGAGGACTGCGCCGGCTGTAGAAGTTGTGGATGGAGCTGGGGGGCAGGGGCATCGCTGGAGCCTAAAACTCACATTGGTGGGTATCTACTCCATCCTAATCACCCCTAGACTACACAAGCTTATAGTGCCACTTTAATTCAGGCACTTTTCTCTGACAATCTGACCCTGTACACACTGTTTTAGATATTTGTAAGGTGATGAATTGTAAGTTCTAGAATAATTTTTATTTTATTGGGATGGAAAAGAAAAGACTCCAGACCTGCAGTCTGATTATTTGCTCTAGTCTTGTGCAGTGCACCAAGTAGCATTACGCAGATCATATGGACCAGAGCCAGTTTTAGCTATGGGCAATGTGGGCGACTGCCCAGGGCGCAATCTATTTGAGGGGTGCTGTCACTCACATTGCCCATAGCTAAATTCACCTCCTCCAGCGTTCCAGCAATGCACCTCCTCTAAGTGCTTCTCCACAATGAGGTAAGTTGAATGCGACAGCGCTCCTTGGCTGCTTTGGGTCTTGTCGGCAGTACTCGCTGTGGATTCGGCAGCTTCTGGCAAGACCCGAAGCATCTAAGGATTCACTTTACCTCATTGTGGAGAAGCGCTTAGAGGAGGTGCAACGCTGGAGGAGGTGAGCAGGGGGTGTGGGACAGGGGGGGCATGGGGGGAGGTCAAAGGGCAGTTCACTCAGGGCATCAATTTGGCCAGAACTGCCCCTGATAGGGACACTTGGAGTTAGTTTCTATGCTCACAATTTAGACAGCACCTTTAGATAAAGCTTGACTTGAAGTATTTGTTCAGTGGTGTGCTTAGTGTGCTTGGGTTCCCCCAGTACACTTCCTCTAGAAGAGGAAAGGAAGCATGCCTGGCTACGGTTTCCAGTGGTATTGTGTGGAAGGACACAAGTTATGTATTATTGTATCAAGTAAATTGATAAGGTTAAGTTTCAATGCATGTAGTTAAAAATGAAAGGTCATGTTTCTTGTGTTTTGATGAAAAAAAGGTTCCCTTCTGCCCTTATCTTTTTTTTCCTTTTATCTTTATTACAGGCTTATGTATTTAGTTAATAAGCAGGATTGTCTGCGCTACAGTACAGGCAAACTGTTCCACAGTGTAAGAAATTCAGTTACGCTGACGAATTTGCACTTTGATAAACTTTTCCCCTCAGTGTCTGTAAAATTCCCAGTTGTTTCTACAATGCCATTCAAGTATAATTTGATAAAAATTTCAAAATGTTAGATTTTATAATGTACAATACATTGTAAAATTATCAGTACAAATGAACTGTACTGAGATAGAAAAGCAAGAAAAAATATATATATACACACACTAACAAAAAGAACAAAAAATGATTGACAAAGAAACTGTACTTTAATGTGTTTTGTGCCCTCACAAAGGCTGTCAATTTTCTAACGGTCGATTGTGAAATAAGCAGGATTTCATGTACTGCAGTTTGCCACTTAAGGCAATATTGGCTTTGATGAGAAGACTTTTTCATATATCTATTTTTATTATTTGAAAAGATAATTAAAATACATCTTAGTTCAGGATCTTGATTGTCAATTATAAGAAAAAAGAAATACATTGTTTCAATTTCTAAGATTTTTATCACAAAAAAAATATAAAAGAAAACTTGAAATCATCATACATTGTCAATTTGTCACTTAAAAGTAGGTTTAATTGGAATGCAAAAAGAAAAGAATACATTTGTAGTTAGTCATTTTTAGATTAACCTTTATCGCTGTTGTAAATCTTTTTAATAGTCTTTAAGCAGTATTAGAAAAATCACTATAGTAGTGATATACAAAGAAGCATAACAGGAACCCATTAAAGTGATAAAAAATAAATGTAAAATTTGCAGTAAAGAAATAAGATATGGAAATTACAGGCTCATTTGTTTCTCGATGCATGTACTCCCTTTCCATGGGGTTACCTAGTGTCTTGGGTACAAGGTTATGGGGCTTTTCTATGAAAGTCCAAACAGTTGGATAAGCAATTTCTGAGTTATTTGCCACTTCCCTATCACTGAGTATTCAGCAAATTCTGCAGTGTGTCAATTTGGATCCTTACAATGAATGGTCTCAGACTTACAGAGCTTTTCACATTATCTAACATGCGTGTGCACAAATGATTCAAACATTTGTCAAGCATCAGAGTCTGTCAAAGTAGCCTATTTAGCAAGGTGTACTGTGTCAAAGTCGCCGCTTTGACTTCCCAGTGACTATGCAGGGGGTTGATGTTAGGGCTCTGATGTGGCATAACACAACTGTTCATTCAAAAGTAACAATGAAACTGTGATTAAATGCTAACATGAACTAAGTATATGCTGACATAAGAAGGCAAGTATTATTCACTTAATACAATAGTGGGATATTATGAGGAGGAAGTGGCAGCATCACTACACATGTCTACACATCCTACTGCTGATTTGTCTGATGCCGTTTGCATCTTCCATAAGGGAATCTGCAGCTTAGTGAATAAGGAGTAGCTACTCGAAGTAATGCTACAGTAAAATTTTCACTTCTATGGATAAACCCCTATATATCCTTAATAGATAGTGTACTAATGGCACTGTGTATTATAACCAGCAATGTAAGATGATATTTAGGGGCAAAATTTACACAGGTCTGTTGTGCCTTAGTCATCAAACAACACAAGGGATATTTATAAATCCCATTTTCACCTTTTGGATTTGCTTTGTCCTGTATCGATGCTTTTCAACATTATGGTTCATTTCGCTGCACTTCAATTTTGCTGATTTCTATTGGGTTGAAAAGAAACTATCAATATCAGAAAAAGACTGATGACAATAAATATCAGTTGAAACTGGTATACTTTGTAGTTATTTCAGTAATGTTCTCCTTCCATTTCAAATCAATATCGACATTCTTTTTCAATTAAATCAGACTGTGGACACAGGACCAGCTCCACAAGTCACAGAACCAGCTCCACAGGGAATAATGGGTTTTCACCAGCCTAAAGCAGGTGAACACATTTCTGCAAAATATTTTAACTTAACAGTTTTATAAATAGGCAGAAATGCCAATATTTATATATTACCACTATTTTACTAGAATTAATCCTCAAAAAACTTTTCTGCCTCTAAGACTTCCCCTCAACATTAATTGCAGTATGGTTAGAATAGTAAATATAAACATCTGATTGGTCACCGTGGCTTTCTTAACCATGTCTCATTGAAAGCTTGAGTAATTTCAATGGAAAGAAGCAGAGAATATTGTGAATGCAGTAAGGGAACACTTGCTGTAATAGGCACCAGCTTAGTTGGATTGATTCTCAAGTAATACAATTCCATCCACATATTTCCAACCTCCAAACAGCTGGACCAAAACTACCCTTGCAGTAACTTTGGTCTGGTGTGCATTCAAATCAGAGTTTATGAAAAGCAGAGAAACTTGCAGCATACCCCTCCATTTGTTATTACCGTATATACTCAAGTATAAGTCGATATCGTGTATAAGTCGAGGACAGTTTTTGGGCCAACAATTATGAAATATGCTATGACCCATGGATAAGTCGAGAGTGCACACTGCAAATAAATTTTAAGTAAGTGCATCATGATCAATGATAGTTTGCTGTATAAATAACCCTGTATAAATAACCCTACCGTCTCTGGTCTCAGTCAATTAGAGTAGTGCAAGTCCAGCCAAACTCAAGATGGAGAGCTGTGTGAGGCTATTATAAAGAGGCAGAGTCACCACACCAGAGTCACCGCACCAAAGTCACCGCACTAGAGAGCTGCTTGTAGCAGTGACACTTCTCTCACCTTGTCCCCTCACAAGTATAAGGAAGCAGAGTCACCGCACCAGTGCTGCCGGATGCTGTTCGCTCACTGACTGTTCGTACATCCTATGAATATTTATGAGCCGGCAGACGTGTCACGCTATGGAATAACAATACACGTAACACGTGGGAGACAGACTGATTCATGCCATGAGAGGAAGCTCCAGTCAGTGAGCAAACTGCGTCCGGCAGCACTGCTGCGGTGACTCTGCCTCCTTATACTTGTGAGGGGACAAGGTGAGAGAAGCGTCGCTGCTACAAGCAGCTCTCTAGTCGGCTCTATCGATCGATTTTTTTTCCCTTTCAAAACCTAACCTTACTCGTGTATAAGTCGAGTATATGCTTTTAAATGATTTTTTAACCTAAATTTCTCGACTTATACATGAGTAAATGGAAAGAAGTTTTAAAAAAACTCATACATCTCTCTAAGTTTTTTAAAATAAATAATAGTAATTTTAGCTTCTCTGTGCCACTGAATGCTGATTAGTTGCTATGGGTTACTAAAATTCTGTAAACTATTAACCCGGTAAAGATCTCCCCTAAATGTTTGTGTATATATATATGGTGTAGTAGGACCATGTAAACTAATATAAATCCCCTATAACTAGAGACACAGTTAAAAATTTCTGCTGATGTACTAAAATTGCTTCCAGTGAAAGGGGTGATCTAGTCAAGTTTTCCAAAAAACATGACTTATAGGTAAGATCTTTACAGTGATGAATTCCCCCACATGAGTCAGCAACACTTTAACCTTTTTACTCATACAAACATTTTGTCCATGAAGTATACTTAACAGTTTCACCAGATATCTGCCAATCAAAAAGAACTTGTATCCATATAATGAAGCACTTTCAAAATAAGCAGACAGGTAAAATGCTGACAGTAGGTTTGACAGATTACCTTTAAGTCTATGAAAGGCCTGGAATATCATGGTAATAAAGTAACTCTCAAATAACTCCCTTGAGAAAACCCTAATGACAGGACTAAGATATTGTTGCATGAAAGAGGTGAGTAAATCAAAATTCCTTTCTATATTATTGGTCTTTTCATTCTTTCTTTTACCTTAAATCCTGCAATTTTAGCTGTTCCCTAAGGAATTATTTTAGAAATTCCACAGTAAACAAAAGATGGCCTCTAGACAGTGAATCATTAATCTTGCAGATATTTTTGTCTGCTTTTGGGAAAGCTTTGCCTTTAATAAATTAAAAGGGTTTTCCCCGGTGAAATCTTGATAAGATGCTGTAATTATAAGAAACATTGGTTATATCAATTCAACACTTTCTTCAACACAAGGATTTTGACCTTGACTTAATCCTTTTAGTGTAATGCTAATAGTTATCTTATTCATGGGTTTGTGGCCAATGCGAGACTGAAGTGCTGAGGCCCAATACAAAAGAAGACATCAAGTAAAAGTTTTTTTCTTGTCTCTTTTTTCTCCTCTTAGGCCCCTATTTACTTATACCCTGCTTCTTTTTTTTTTTTTTTTTTTTTTTTTTTTTTTTGGCCTCCAAACCCACACCTGTTTTACAATACTCTAACAATGTGCCCTAATGGTGCAATTTGATACTGCAGGAGGCCTGGGTCCACCTGGAGTTTTTTTGTGTCCTGGTTGGCTAGCCTGACACTGCTTGTGGTGATTTTTAGTTTCCTCTAAAAGCCAGTCCCTAAAACCTTTTTGACTGCAAATTCTGCTTTGACCCATCTGTAAAGTTATCCATAGCTCAGTTTATCATATTACATATACTTTCTACCTAAAGAAAAGGTGCTATGCCCAAAGAAGCCTTCAAGGTAAACTCTGTATCCACAGAAAATAATCCAAAGGGTGAGGTTTCCATTTAAACGCTTTTAATTTGTCTAACACATTTTTATTTACAGAGGTGTACTGACCTGACCTCTTAATAAAGTTTGGTTGTTAAATGTAGGCAACTTCCAAAGATATTTAGAATGGTGAAAATATTGCACAGGTGTCAACATAACTTCAAGATTAATAATGTGATCACGATAGTGTCTACAGCTCTCAATTATTTACATGAGTATAATGTTCGGTAAAGACAGTAACTTTTATATTTCAATATTTAGAAGTGAATTCTATTGCTGCATTAAATAGGGAGGCATTAAAATATTGCATTCACCTTAGTCAGTCAATTGTAGTCACCCAGGCTGAGTGGATGTGCATCGGGTAGCGGTACCCATTCTCCAAGTACAAGTCAAAAGAATGAAAAAGGACATACTGGCTCTTCAAGTGCATATACTTACATAGTGTCCTATAGTATATAGGTTCTCCCTAGGTCTGAAATGGATATTGTAGTAGATATTATAGCACAGGTTCCTTCATTGGAGAAACAAAAACATACGTTTCCATATGTGTACTGACCGCTCTAGCCTGGTGGGACCA
>WMED01001013.1:0-17026 GCA_019650415.1 Pipa parva
AGAAACACTTCTCACTAAGGTATAGTACTGCATGTGTAAAGATGTAATCTGACTATAGTTTCCCTTTAAGATTGATTAATGGATATGGAGTCTAGTTGTTTAAAAAAAACTTTGCAAAATGGAATGCCACAGGTTTGTGTTGTTTACTTTACCATATTCTTTCTTTCTTTGTTAGTCCAAATCTATACTTGCTATTCAGTGAGAAAAATGGGTAGTAATGCTGTCTGATTACCAGGGAGGAAATAGAAATAATCTCATGCAACTACTAAAAAAAATAATCCACCCCCTCTGCCAAAAGCAGACTGCTTTCTGCAAAATGCCACAATCGATTTTTGCACAAATTAAAATTTTGTTTCTTTCCAAATGCATAGCTGTCCTGTCTCTCATTCAGGGCAGTAAAAACTGAAGTATTATCAGCAAATTAAATAATTTGTTACATCAGTGGAAAAGTATTAAACCAGACTTTACATCCAGAGTTACATTTCTTTTGCAATTCTTTTTGACTTGTAGTAATTATTTGACGTGAAAGACTTCCACTAGGAGAAATGAAATTAGTCGAATATAAAGCAACATTTAAAACCAAGATCGCCCTAAGTGTTTAAATAAGCCTAGCCCATAGGATTTGATTTTACTATATAACAAATAAACATTAATTATAGAGTGTCTGTTATGTTTTGGTTCCTGTAATGAATCTGCCTTGCAAAATTAATTAAATGCTAAGGGTGTTTAGGTGTTGACACTCAACCTTTAGTACCTTTGTTTTCTTAAAGGGACACTTAACAGCAAAATTTATTAAACTTGGAAAAATCGCTCTCTGTCTTTCCGAGTTTATCGAGTGAGATCTCTCATTGTTCTCATGAGTTTTTTCAATGATTCTAGACTGAGCTTTTTGATTTTTCGAATTTTTTGATGGAACAGTAGCCATTAGTAGTATGGCAGTCTTATCGAGTTTAATAAAAGTCTTACTATTATCATTGCTAAATATACATTTATATGAATAATAATGTTGTCTTTGATAGCTGTAAGGTAAAAAATGTATACATCATAAAGAAGTTAAAGTAGAGCCCCATTAATCAATCTCTTGGAATAGATGTAATTTTCTCCTCTAAACACATCTACTCTGTAAGTACATTGAACAGTCTAATGGTACAAAACTTTTAAAAAATGTTTGTATTCTTGAAATAAAAATGTACCTATCCAAATGGATACTTCAGTATAAAGAGGTGTTTTATGCATGTTTAGAGATATAGCACTCCAATATCCAAGGCAATTAACAGATTTAAGAACAATTTCATCACAATCAAGCAATTTACCTTGTTCCACATAATAGACTTTAAAATCAATTAAACTGTATTGGACATTCTGTACCAAATATTTTTTTTTCATCCTTCAAATTTTTCAAACACTGGAGCATTGTCCTTCTTGAAGAAAAATCCTCTCAACAGATCTAGGGCAAATTGTATATTCTGGTGTTTGAATAGGGACTTAAATCATTTAAAGCAAGTCTGTTAGGTGTTTGGAAGATATTCTGTTTTTAACTGTCACACTGTATTATGTTTTCATAAGTAGTAATTCTAAACAACACTACAAAATTCTGTTAGATTCTCTTAGAGTATACAGTTTCAAATTAAACTGAGAAAAAATACAACACTGCATATTTAGCAAGGCAGGTTGTCAGTGGAAGTACATAACTGTACTTCACTAAATAAGTAAACATACCATTTACAAAGGAAGTACAAATGCTAGACAATAAACATGCAAATCTGTACATACAAAATGTCTATCTGATGGCAAATAAATATGGTGCATTTTATTTTTAGTCATTACTGTTGTATCAATATGTAAAATAACATGTCATAATATTTGCACAGTCCCAAACGAAATAATGGGTAACATATGATATATGCTAGCATCCCTGTTTGTGCAATTACACACATACAAAAATAGAACTATGGACAATAATGTATACAAATACATTAAAAATAAGCCCAATAAATAGTAAAGTTAACAAAGAAAAATCTAAGTACTATATGTTATACATCCCCCCTCCCGAAAACAAACAAACAAACCAAAAAAATTCTTTGAAATGTATTATTGACATATATGGTATAAGCTCCCTTTTAACTATAGTCATCTTTTCTAACATGCATATAGAGGATTTCAGTCTCGAACCGATATGATTGGATGATTGTTGCCTGGATTCCCCTGTTGTGCTCGTCTGCCTCATTTGAAAAGGTGTCACTTGGAGTTCGTGGTCGTATCCTTGAGGAAGTCTTATAAAGAGAGTCTAGGATTTTTCTGTTGAATAAATTATCACTACATGGTTTAAATGAAAATAATAACTTCTCGGTCTTTTTAACTTAATTGTATTTCTATCGTTATTTTTTCTTAATCAATTATATTCTTCTTTTGGATCCTTTATTTATTCATTAAACATAATACTAGGTTCTATATTTATTTCATATCTATTAAAGTTACATGACTTCTACTTTGCCATTTAGAAGATTGCAACGTGAAATCACCAACAGTATCAATTATTATTTCATCATTATAGTCTCTGTATGATTATATTACTTATGTAATATCTTAATATTGGTCTTCTACTGTCCTTATCGCTACTATATAAGAGCTGTCAAACCAGAGAGTAGAGCTCATTCCTCTCTAGCTACCGCACCTGCATGAGCTCTGCCCAGTATGCTGCAAGTGAGCAGATAGGTGTTGGAGACCACGGCTCTTGTATTTGAATCCAGGACTTGCCCACTTCCCCTTTATGTGGCAATGAGCAGATAGGGGAATGAGTTAGGGGCAAGTCTATTGGGATTAGATGTTCAGGTGATTACTCGCTCTACAATTACATGAACTAGTGTACTGGCTTTTATTAAAGAGTTTATTTACTGGGGTTTCTACTTTTGCACTTTACTAATTAACATTTTAAATCCTGACTTTGGTTAACTTAACTCTATCCTTGTGCCTTTACCCACTATGCTGCAATTGAGCAGATAGGGTACTTAAACAAGTGCAAGGTTTTAGCAGTTTTTTTTATGGTTTAGGGCAGTGGTGGCAAACTTTTTTGGCACCGAGTGCCCAAAAGGTGATGTCATTCACTAGCGCCATCCCCCAAAGTGCCGGCGCTGATGAGTGACATCATCGCACCTGTGTCGGGGGAGGAGTGTGCCTGTGTCTGGAAAGGAGAGCTCCCCAGCTAGTGAGCGCTCCTTTAGTGTAGGCCATGGATCCAGCCTGAAAACTGTCAGGTCGAGTCCGTGGCCTGCACTGAAGGCAGCGCTGGCGATGGTACGCGTGCCCAGAGAGGCTATAGGTTTGCCATCCCTGGTTTAGGATTTATGATACCATAGGCACCTGCATGATTATTGGGATTGTGATATATTTAGCTATTTACTACCCAAAGGCTTCAACATTTGCGCTACTATTTACCAGCATGGAGCATTCAGGATTCTTTTAACTTTTAAACTGCAGCCTTTTCCTTACTATCAATCACAGCTCCCCAATCGTGAGACTTTTTAAAATCACAATACTCATTATAAAACACTAGTTTTCCCACATACTTATTTTTAGTAACATTTTTATCTGTTTATTTATCTCCAAGTAAGAGGAGCATCTGAGATATGGAAGATTAATAACATACCTTGAAAAAGCCTGGAGAAACCAGGCGAAATGTGCGTTGTTATTTTTTTTTGTTTGTTTGTTTAATTTTTGCAATAGAGGAGCTCTAACCCAGTGGTCTCATCTTGTTTATACCATTTTGTTTTATTTTAACATTTTCATATTTACTTTACAATAAATTCTCCTTTCCCCCATTTGGGAAGATTTTAATAAATAAAGGGAATTTTAATATTTAGTATAGTAGAGGAATTATAGTTTCTTTATTTTTCTTATTGGATTATACACCTCATTTAACACTTGAACACATTCTTCCTTGATAAGAAGAGACCATGTACCCAAACAGGTTATAGTAAATTTTTAATACCATGTACCCAAAGATTCATACTTTTCATACATATTAATAAATATGTTAAATTACTACATTAATTTCCACTGGATTAGTCATTTAACCCTGAGACATTTTCTTGCATTAAGTCGCTTTATAATTTCCACTGCTAGATATTTTGACATTTATGCAAAATCAGTTATATTTGGTTTGTTTTGTTATTCTTATTTTTTGGCTTTAAGGCATTTGCTTTCAATGCTCTCTTTGACTATATGGTACTTAACATTTTGCAAGCAGAAACAGATGCAATTAGTAAAAAGGTAAAAGTTTTTTTAGTCCTAGTTTTCCCTTTAATTGTGTGTAGCCGCCAGGTGCTAAATGTTTTATCTATGCTATTTTGTCCCTAAGGGATAAAATAAATCTATCACATAGTAACATGTTCAGGGAGTGAGTAGAAGAAGCACACATGTGAATCAAACCACTAACAAACAGGACCACTTTGGTCAGGTAGCATAAGAAAAGTCAACCCAAGCTGTAACTTTACAATAAGATTATTACCATGCTTAAAAAAATCTATAGCTTCATCAGTCCGATAAGGAAAACTTCCAGTATTGGGCTAATAGCATTTCTGTGAGATATCATAGGTATGACGCCCCGTGATCCTTAAATTTTTATATTGGGAGTACTTCTGAATAATTATAGAGTCTGCCTGTTAGAGGGTTTGGGTGGATGGAGTCTTATGAATCCTCATGATCCCCCTGGCCTATGTCCCTGACTATAAGAGAGAGGTGCCTATAGACATGGATCCCTTGTTTTTATTGGGAAATTCAGTACCTCCTCCTGTACTTTATGAATCTATTAATAGTTACCTTGGGATTTCATGCCTTGCATAAAAGTACTCAGCTTGGTTTCCTCTTGCTTTTCAATAGTAATGATCTCCTTGGAAGTTATTAATTTTCTTTAACTTAAAAGTTCAATTTAATTTGTAAATAATGGCAATCCTAGATAGCTTTCTAATTTATGATTTATGGTTTTTTTTTCAGTGAATTGTTTTAGATTTTACTGCAGATTAGGAATGAAACTTATTTTTGTTTGCCAGGATCACTGAACCCTCTAATCCTAAAACAAAAAATGAATGTTGAATTAAAATATTAGTAATACTATTATTCATATAATTACTACTATTCTGACACAGACTTATGTCTTACCATATTAATGCTACTGCCTAATTCCTAGCAATACTAACTACAGCAACCATATAGCATTCAAAATGAAAACTGCAGAAATAGAGGATGAAAACAACAAGAAATATGCTAAAATGTAATTTCATGGTGGGCATTCCCTTTAACTGAATGTTGGGAAATATCATGCATGCACTATGAGACTTGTATTGTTAAAAAATAATAACCCAGATTGCAAGAAAAGCATATAATTGTCAATACTAGAGGATTAGCAAACACTGCCACAATGCACATAACAACATGATGGTATTGTATTATTTCAATCTTTTCCAAAGTGCATGCATTAAAATGCACATGCTACTGTATTTGTACAAATATAACACACTTATCCTCCCCAGAACAGCTTACAAAGCACTAGCCTAATGAGTTAAACAATATAAGGAAAACACATTTACTACTTGAATCTCATTTTGCAGCCAATGGAGTCTACTGTACATGAATCAAGGTATATGGACATCGATTAAAGCCTTGCAGGGTTGTCACCCTTAAACCAAGTCCTATGGTTTGGAATAAATGAAAATAAACAGTTTCTGCAGAAGCAAAATAAGTAATAATATTCAGAATGCATTGCCTTAACATTTTGCATTATGAAACATTCTAAAGTCATTTGTTTTAGAGTCTTAACAAAAATTAGGTTTGAATCAGAGTAATCAAGTTAGATTCTAAAAACAGGGGTTATTCTCTAAGCTCCAAATTTGACTGTAAAATTCTCAAACAGGGGATTCCCATAGCAAATCCATGACTGCAATAATTCTACCATTGTAAAGTTGTGACTGCAACAGTTTTTAAAGTTGGGACTGCTACAATATTTCTATAGTAAAAATCACAACTGCGACAATGTTTTCATTATAAAGACACGACTGCGACAGTAGCAGTCTATTGTGACTGTATTTAGCTGGCGAATTCACACCTTTACATGACAATTTGGACTTTAGAGAATAACCCCTAACAGTAATTAGATCCCTTTACAGAGTTCAGCCAAGGGTGACACAGAACTATAGTAGCACTCTCCATGGTGCTGAAAAGTTTCCTGTTGTATTTTATTCATTAATTGTGCTCACTTGGAAATTAGTGGCTGGACTATTAGGATAGCTGCGGGTTGTCTGAATTATTTTTTGTAATTAATACCCAATGGATAACGATTCTGAATACTTGATTTGGCTAATGTTTAAGAAATACTTTAAATCATAGTTGAACAACTAATAAGAATCAATAGTTTTCTTTTATTAACCATCCATTATTTTATGTAAATTCAATGCCAAGTTACATAGTTCATACAACCTTTATATTTTTAATGCATTATAGATGATCTTATGTCCACACTTTATTTAGACTTCGGTATTCAGTAAACGCTAGGGTTTCTGAATCGGGTTTTGAAGCTCTAGACTTGAACAAAGATTATTTATTTTTAATATCTATGTTTAACATTTAGTACCCCATATAATTATTGATTATTAAAAGAGTGATCCATATTCTTCTTAAAAATGCATGTGGAAATGTAAAAAGTCAAAGTATTGTAAGTAAAAGGCTAACAGTTTGCCCTCTTCAAACAAGAAATAAATGACTCTGTGGGAGAAAGCGCAGAAAAAATTCGCACAATAGTGCATTACCATATAAAAAGTTTGTATTAGAAAAGATAAAACCACCACCAAAACGAGTGAAGTATAGTGGTGATAACAGTGAAATACTTGAAATGGAAAAATACAATCCACCTCTAGGTGAACAACAAGTGTCAAACAACACTCCTATTTAGGGAACTCTCACCAAATCAAAGCAAATTTCACGCATGTAATTGGTCACAGGGAGGACTGACAACTGGGAAGTAATCCAAAGTCGCGATCCAAATGATATCAAAATGGTTCAAGAGAAGACCAGAATCAGGTTTCAAACTTGCTTGTATAATAAGAGTTGCAATTTTCAAAGCTGTAGCCATTTAAGGTATAAGCCTGAACTAAGATTTTTTGACTTGGTAAAGGTGGTGAAATATTGTCAATTTATAAATATAACCATTTTCAATGATTTACAAAGCCGTCCCGTCAATTTGTTCACCTGATTAAGAGTGGGGAAAAAACATTATTCCTAATAGAAGAAAGTCTGGTTGGATGCTTTTTTTTTTTGCAAAATAGCATCGATATCAATTTTGGTATGCAATAGAAAGGGGAACTGCATTAAAAACCGTTCAACAGAAAAAAAAGTGTGCTGATTTTGATGGATTGATATTTATTAATTTTGATATTTACCAATATTGTGGAATTTTTATCAATTTTTATTTATTCAGTGGTTACAGTGGTTAATGGGTTACCTTCGCAAGAATTCTATTGCAATATATTTTCCTCAAGCTTACATCAAGGTAGAAATAAAGCATTATGGCTGAACTTATGTGTCATACAAGTAAATATACCCTTACAGTCATTTATAAATCTTAATTTCTAATGAATGCTTTATTATTTTTTAATAATGAATCTTATCTTAATTAAATAAAAAAAATGCCACCCTCTTGCCTTAACCAAGTCTCTGTTTTTATTGATATGCAACCTAAAGTATAAGTAAAATTATTGACCAAACTATACATATATTTTATATTTATAATGTATAAACATAAACTTAAACATTGAAAAGTAGAAATGATTTTGGGTTTTTGAGCTCTCACCTCTTAATCAAGCAGCCCTGCTCCTGCAGCAGCTCTATGTACAGGTACTTCCTGTATAGTGCCGAGAAGCCCCACCCCCTGAATGACATTGGGTGCTCGTCCATGTAAGGAATCTGGGACTTGATTTCACTGCACAAGCCCTGCAGCATGAAAAATCTGACAGAGATTTTGTCTGTTTTGAACAGTGTGAGAGGGGAGGGGGCGTGGCTTCCTACACTCAAGGAAATCAGAGAGATTACAAGTTCTGCTGAATGAAGAGGTGAGTGAGGATTTTAGTAATCATTTTTTCACTTTAGAATACTTACCGTAAATGGAGCAACCTTTATAAATAGGGTTTACTTACACTTTAAGTAGAGAAAGACTGTCCTTTTGCCAAATGGAGAGAGGCTTAGAATAAAGAGGAGTTCATTGAACCTTAGCATACCAAGCTTTGTAGTAGTGCTCCAAAATAACAGTCACAAAAAAAGATGAATGGGTTATCATTATCATTGGTAATGGGCTTTCATTGGAGAATCATTGAAACATGCAGATTGGGGGCTGGGATCACCTACTGTTCTCTCCTCTGCCAGCACAGAGAGAGGGTGCAAGGAAGAATATAACTTTCTTTATCAAATAACATTTAAACAGTAAAAAGTAAATAATAAATAATAAATGCATATAAGAAAAGAGGATATTTAAGCAAAAAAAGAAAAAAAATGTGGAGATGTTTAAGATGGGTTAAACCCTTTAAAACAGGAACAGACATCAAGTCACAGACAGATGCAACCATGACTCCCAAAATTCTTCCTCACCTCAGCATTTATGCAGTTGACCTGAGAACATAATTATCAAACGGCATTAGTACTTGGAAAATACAGTGGGTACAGAAAGCATTCAGACCCCTTTAAATTTTTCACTCTTTGTTTCATTGCAGCCATTTGGTAAGATCAAAAAAGTTCATTTTTTTTGCTAATTAATGTACGCTCTGCACCCTATCTTGAAAGAAAAAAAAAAACAGAAATGTAGATATTTTTGAAAATGTATTAAGCAAGAAAAACTGAAATATCCCATGGTCGTAAGTATTCAGAACCTTTGCTCAGTATTGAGTAGAAGCACCTTTTTCAGCTAGTACATCAATGAGTCTTCTTGGGAATGAAGGAACAAGTTTTTCACACCTGTTCACAAAAAAACTTGATGGAATGGAGTTGAATAGGCCACAGCCAACTTTATTTAACATCATAATTTTCAAACCACTTTTAACATCAACCACAAAGGAATGTTTGGCAAACCACCTTTAACATTTTACTCTGCCAAAAACCCCAGGCCTACTTCTCCTGCTTGTCCTGTACTGTAAGGCAGCATATGGAAGAGCCATAATAGTGAAGCGGGCCATGTAAATTAAAATTCACAAAAAACTAACCTGCCATTGGGTAGTCCATAATCTTCTCTTGTGGTCACACCATATGCCAGCATTCTGCCTTCACCATGACTTGGCCGCTCAACTCTCAAGTTCCCCCATTAAGCTGCTGTAATGCCCTCTTAACTCCATCCCTCCAATTCCACAGCATCATGTCTGTACCATCAGATGGAAAGATGAACTACATTATTTTTCCACCATCCAGATTCATGGAAATCAATGTAGAAATGCTGCACCACTATGCCTTTTCCTTTCTAAACAAAACTGGCTACTGTCTTGTTTACTTTCTTCCTACACTGTTCTAGGGCTGTCACACTTATAGCATATTTCCAATGTTTCCTGAGAATCATTGTGTACCATACAATCATTGTTTTGGGAAATAAGTTATTTAGATAAGTCAAGTCCCTTTTTATGTTGTATACTAACTCATGCTGTGATAATTTGCTTAAATCATTACCGCCCATATGTAGTAGGAGTATATATCTGGGGTAGATGCATATGTGGTAAATGGTTTCAATAAGTTGAGGATCTCCCTCAATCGCATAATGCAATCTAAGGGAAAGGCGCAAACAAAATAGTGGCACAATAGTGCCTTATCACAACATATATGTAGTGAAAAGGAATAGGGAAAACTCTACCCAAAAAAAAAAAATACAAATACAAATAGATGTGTGCATATGAATACAAACACAGAAAAAGGAAAAAAACCTTTGTGGTAAACACACATGAATATCACTCTGGATGTGGGAAAACTCACCAGAGGTGCATACAGTAAAATCACATAAAATGGAATTACGATCCTTCAGGCTCCAGTAGATATAATCAGCAAAGATGTTTGCAGCTCTAAATCCAAATATTGGTACAGAGGTACTCCATGGCAACTCCAGAAAGTAACAGATCTCATAAAAAATATAGAGAACCAAAATAGTGTAATACTATTTTAATGAGAGAAAGTTAAAAAAGTAAATATACTCACAAACAGTGAGAATAAACGAGCATATCAATAAAAATGTGGTATTTCCCTGCACACAGCAGCTTCTTCAGGAGATTAGACAAAGCTCTCTCAGCGCTTCTGGGTTGCTAGCCAATCCAGAGCCACTGATGTCGCCACCCTTCTGGGTTGCTAGCCAATCCGAAGCCATTGACGTCACCAATGTGATGTCACATATGACATCAGCAGCTCCGGATTCAAAAGGGCTGAACAGAGCAGCACTATATGGCTGTCTTAGCCAAAAAGGTTACCGACCCCTGCCCTTTCCCTATCCACTGTGAGTTCAGGGGGGAGGGGGTCATATCTTTGCTGTCTACATATATTTATTAAATACAAAAGTACCTTTTCTTGAATACATTTCTTCCAATAAAATAGAAAATAACCATATTTCTTTTTATTTAGAAATATTTTTTTTTAGCATATTTCCCGTCAGAGTCAATGTTATATTATTATTTAAAAAGACTGATATTTATTTAGGCCAGCAATTGTATATTTTAAGATATCCGCTTTTTGAAATGTAAATATACTGTATGATTTAGAATGTTTATTTTGCAGTTTTGCTTCTTCCCAACATGGTTAACAACAATCTACTCCCAATGCATTATATAAGATATTGAAATACTTAATATTTCTAATACATTAATGTTGTCATGGATACCATAACAAAACAGAGGAAAATGAACGTGGAATTGGTAGGTAAGCTATGATCACTCTGTAATTAACTCATCATTATTTCTTCTAACACATTACCTGCTGCATTATTAATCTATTAACTTATTTTTTAGACACAAAAAATAAAAGCAAACATACAAAAAGTGATTTTATGCTCAAAATTAAAAAGATGAAGATAAATATAATTAGTATACTTCATGCAAATATTGTTGCATGTGATTTATAGAAAACAAACTGTTTCCACTGAGCACTCAAAATTCTATTACAATCTCCCCTTTCTATAATAAAGTTGGGTTGCTTTGGGCAAACAGCAGTAGACTAATCTTACATTTTAACAAACATCGCCCTATACTAGCACTCCCAAATAATCACCATTAAGCATTCATTCATAATTTATATACGACCTTAGGGGGTATTTGGCTAAAGTCTGACAGGGGGTTATTCACTAAGGTGCGAATTCAACTGTTGAATTTGCAGACAGTGGATTCCCATAGTAAATCCGCAACAATTTCCCCATTGTAAAGTTGCAACAATTTTTTAAAGTTAATATTGTGACAATTTTCCCATAAAAAAGTTGTGACTGCGACAATATTCTCATTATAAAGACAACTGCGACAGTATCAGCCTATTGCAACTGTCTTTATCTGGCAAATTTGCACCTATATGTAACAATTCGGACTTTAGTGAATAACCCATAAATGCGTCAATTTGCCAGCTAACAATGGTCACACACTACCAAACAGACAGCTACGGTCACAGTCGTGACTTCCTTATGGGAATATTGTCGTGGATTTGCTATGAGAATCCACTGTTTGAGAATTCAACAGTTGAATTCTCACTTTAGCCAATAACCCCCTGTATGTGATGAATTGTCAACGTTCATTAGCATATTAATAAGGGTAATATTAGCACCAGCAGATCTACAGCCCAAAGCTATGGATTTGCTGCTTCATAATACAGCAGTTAAGATTAGATTATTTATTTCTCACTGTATAGTACAGACATACAGTACATATCAGTGAAATTACATTTCAATAAAGGCTGGCAGACTCTGTACTTTCAGCATATCAGTAATAGTTAGGGTACAATAGTTCTTATTTAAGTTTCATAGACATCACAATTTAAACTTCATTTATAAAGTAACCATTTTAGTAAAATAATTTTCCTACTTCCTTAGATTTCCTCCTACCTTAGGTATACTGATATGTACTTACATGTACTGTATGGTTTCATTTCTTTATCATAACTGTAGGAAATTTCTCCTGGGATTCCTGTTCTCTATGGTTATTGTGTTAGAGCTACATCATGCGGGCATATAAGATAATGTCCAAATAGATGAGCTGACAGAAAAAAAGATAATGTTAAGGAGTCCTGCAAAGTTTTAGCATACATTAAGATAATTATTTGTGTTAGGAGTAGGTTTGGGGTATTTGAGAGCATGGAGTGCTAGGGTTAGGGCTAGGCAATCAGAATGCCCTGTGCTCCTTTAAAAAGGATAGATGGGAAAATACAACAAGCTATCCCAGCTTGAACTCCTGAAAGGTCGAAGAGACCAGAATACATGATTCCTTGATAGAATGGGACTGGGACTGCATGAAATCCCTCTTGGAAAAGCTGTAGAACCATGGAATGGACATGAGTCTTCATGTATGCTGCAGTTTTATGATTGCCTTTAACATCACTGCTCAGTCAATGTTACAGTTTCAGTGTTAGAAATAAATCCCAAACATCACATGACATTATCCACTTCTACCAGCATACAGTATATGTGGTGTGCCTTCTGGTGAAACAGTTTTAATTTTCCAAACAAAATAAAACTTCCTAAATCAATAAGGCTTAAAAAATTGATTCTACTGCATTGATTTTGACCACCACAAAGTGAGATCAAGTGCAAATATTTGAGTTTTCTATACTAAGCCAACATCAAATGCCATCCTCAAAACTGGAAGCAATCTATATTTTATCTTTCAGTAAAAGTTCATAATGAAACCTAAAGATTGTTCACAAGTTCAGGTCTTTATCAAATAAGCTGTATCAGGAAATGTGAACCTTACAAACTGTACTAATAATGTTGACAGAGTTGCTCAGTTGTAACAAAGTTATCATTTTATTGAATTATTAAGGTAAGATAAGTTGAGATTTGTTATGCAGAATGCAAAAATATATTATTATTAAAGAAGGTTAACAAAACCTGTGGTAAAACACAGAAAACTTGAGATATGTGGAATGCAGTAGAATTCAGCAAATTTAGGGATCTACTTAATGACAGCAGAGGTTATGAATTATTGGTTCACAATAAGGGTTTATTCACTAAGGTGCGAATTCGACTGTCGAATTCTCAAACAGCGGATTCCCATAGCAAATCCGCGAGAATTTCCCCATTGTAAAGTTGCGACAATTTTTAAAGTTAAGATTGCGACAATTTTCCCATAATAAAGTCTCAACTGCGACAATATTCTCATTATAAAGATGCGAATGTGACAGTAGCAGCCTTTTGCAACTGTCTTTATCTGGCAAATTCACACCTATACGGAACAATTCAGGGGGTAAATCAGGAGAGGGTGACGTTACCTTGCGATGCTTCTCATCAGTTCGCCAAGACGGATATGTGCTCCCTTGTCTCCTGCAAGTGGAGATCAGCGAACGCTTTAAAAGGTACTTCAGTGAGGCGACTCAAGTGGTCGAGAGGTGAGCCGAAGTACCTTTAAAGCATTCGCTGATCTCTACTTGCAGGAGACCAGGGAGTGCGTACCTGTCTCAGCAAACTGATGAGAAGCATCGCAAGGTATCTTGGCTCTTTCCTGAATTACCCCCTCAGACTTTAGTGAATAACCGCCTTTAAATCTTTGAGAGCATGGAAGTGCCAAACAAGAGAAACTCTCGTAGTGTAATATCTAAAAAAACCTTATTGCAGAAATTACATTTTAATTGTTTAACTGATTTAATGCAGTCTATCACAAGTGGTTTGTGACCATATGAACCATTTTTTTCTTATTTTACCCTTCATTAAATATATACTGCACCATGTTGCTTTTGATCTTTCTTTATATGTTATATGATGACCTATTGAGGGTCATTTGATTGCCATACTTTGTCATATCATTTATATGTAATGTGATCCATCACTGCCGTATGGTAAGTGCAAACACACTGGGGGTGTAGTGAAGACATTAGTTTATCAGGAGCTTCATTTCACTTGCTCACTTTGGTTACTTCCACACAAAGAATTTCTACTAAAAAGTAATTTCGCCAATAATTTATTTTTAAATGTTACATTACAATAATTTCTCTTGTTTTTGCTCTTCCATACCCTCACAGATTTATTGTGAACCAACTTTGCTTTGTCTCTCGGGTGGATTGGTGGACCGCTTTACTCTGGAAGCTGCATTTTAAGAATTCCTTATTGAATCTTATCTATTTGGAGCGCGCTATACCTTTTTGTACTTTATTTACCTTTTTTGAGGTTTTTATTGTGATATATACATACAGAGTATATATATATATATATACACATATATACATATACATATACACAGTATATAGAAGTAATGTAATTACTAAGTTTCAACAACAACATATAATTTGAGAAAAAATACTGTTTATAGTCAGTTAGATGGATCAGTGGTTTTCAAGCCCAGGACTACAAAACCTCTAAAATATATTTGACATTAGAGTTTACTAATGTAGTTGTATTTGGGTATTAAAAAGACAGGAACTTATTAAGAGCTAAATAGTTCTAAACTACAAAGGGATCTTTTTCCTTCTGCTTTCGTAGGCTTGTTAATTACCATTGGAAATGTACCTAGAATTTGACTAATAACCCACTCAGGTCATCACATGGGAATAGAATGTTAACTGAGATATGCATGTAACCAATTTGTTTACATTGATGTTTATTACATTAAAAATGTAATTGTATTGTAGAACAAAATTAAACAAATATGAGATCTGATGTATGATATAAAAGCTACAAACCATGCCATGCTGAATTATAGTCACTTTGACTTCTGTTTCTAAATTTTATATAGATCTGTGCAGAGCTTGTTTTTCATTTTGTAATCACATTGTAATAGAGAGGAATATGATCATGTACTTTACTGTACTATACTGTACTATACTATACTATACTATACTATACTATACTATACTATACTATACTGTACAATACTGTTGTATGGCTACCTGGCTACCTTAACAATCTTCTGTGGATCTGACAGTAATTGCCTATAGATGGAAGTTACAGGTTGGAACTCAAAGTTACAATACACATTCAGAAGTCTAAAAGTAGTGCTTGAATCAGCTGGTGTGTGATGACTACTATACACCAGTTTAAAGCACTGGATACATAAAATGTACAGACTGTTATTGCTAGGTTCTATTTGCCATTTTACAGAGTATTAACTGGTAACTAGTAATTTACCAACTATGTGAAGAAAAGTCACAATAATGTAAACATAATCAATCAAGTAGTTTTTAAAGCTCTTAGAAGCTTAATAGAATTACACGTACACAATGCAATGTGATTTCAGTCATTATTAACTGAATAATGCTCATCAGCACTCAATGCAAACTACTAGAAATAAAATGGAGAATAACATATATAATAGATTATTCAATATAGTAAAGGATCACATGTTATTTGTATTATCACAATAAAGGCATCATTGGTCATTGATTTAGAATTGGCTTGATGTTTTCAGCCAGATCAATATTAGTTTTAAGATGATATGACTGGAAACTGGGTAGATTACTAAGAATGATCTAGAAAGTGTCCATATTATTATTATCATGTTGTGGATTTTTTATTTTCATTGTCTCCAGTGAATGCACTGTCTGCCAATCAATAAATTCAGACAGCAATTACTTTTAATTAGTGTTGGTCTACTTGACCTTAATTATTTGGATATACAAGCTACCTTTGAGATGCTACAGGACACATGGTATTTAATTGATGAATTCCAATGTTTAGTTTGCTTATATATGTATAACAATACAAAAGCCACAACACTGCTAAAATAAATGATAACGGTATAATACTACTTCAACAAATTTGCATTTAAATACACTCCAATGCTTTTGTGTACTTAGTGAATACTGGATTTCTGCTGCTGAATTGTATATGCTATATATTGTATCTCCCTTCTTTTATTGCCTTGAGATTTAATTCTGTGAAAGATAGTTTAATGATAGAAGGGATTATTCTCACTGTACATTTATGTTCCAGGAAAGACATTGTACAACATCTGGATGACATATTCTCTAGCATAAATAAGAAATCCTTCATAGACATCAGCAGTGGGAAAACTATTTTGTTGACCAGTAGTCCAGTTCTAACATGCTTTATACATACTGTTCTTTTCTTTTGGCATTTCTGCATGAGTGTTTTCAAATAAATAAGACTTCTTGAGCTTTTTCTTCAGAATATGGCAAATAGCAATTTTTATGTTTTGTTTTTTTTTTAATCTTTATTTTTGATTCTTAATACTGTATTTGTTTTCTCTGTGGCTTTCCATAGCTTTCTACTAGATAAAATGTCCAAAGAAGGCCCTGTTTGCATTTTAATATTTATTTTCACACACATTGTACATTTAGAGAGGTTGTTGCTTGAAATGAAATCTTCTGTTCTTTATAGATCAAGGACTCTGAGTGAGTTAAAGGAGAAACTACTATTACTGTTACTATTTTATTGGCCAGATTTTAATAATGGAACTGGTTGATTGATAAGAGACCAGATCACCTGGATTGCTGGATATTATCCCTCAAGTCAGATTGTCATAAATTATAAAAATAAAGTTGTATTTAAGTTGTATTTCTGTGTAATATGGCTCAGGGAAAGACTACAAAATAATAATAGATGTTGGTACAATTATTTTGACCCATATTATTGTATTGATGACATCACAGTGTAATCCTACATTGATCAAGACTTTTGCAATAAAGATTTCAGTATAGGTTCAGATCTGAAGTTGCTCCTTACCACAGTAGTTGCAGTTATATACAGACTACGACATACTTAATTCTTCATTTAAAAAAAAATTACTATATAATCAATACTAAATCCATTAGCAACTGCTGAGATGCTATTTAATTGGCTTAAACATTTATAAACATTCCCATATATATATAT